>CM077092.1:163088404-163372834 GCA_039513925.1 Platanthera zijinensis
CTGAAGGCCTCATACTTCTGGTTCAGAAGGGATCTTCGATCATCCCTTACTTCATCTGTGCCCTCCAATAGAATGATCAGGCAGTGCTAGATGTCCTTAGCAGTCCTGCAGTTTCTGAAATTCTGCATCATTGAATCATCGGCGGCACTCACTAAAATGTTTTGAGCTTTCTTGTCAAGGCCGACAAGCACCATCTCATCCTTATCCATTTCGGAGAGCCTCTTGGGAACCATCTTGGTCGGATCAATGGTGGAGGTCTTAGTGGGGATATGAGGGCCCTCCTCCACTATCATGAAGAGTCGGGGATCGACTGCTTCCATGTAGAACCTGATCCTTTCCTTCTAGATGGGAAAATTCAGCTTTGTTCATACTGGAATCTTTCCTGTATACTTGAGTCCGTCCATTCCTGAGATCTTCTTTCTTCTTGACACTAGACACATGATCTTACTCAAGGTGTTAACCTTATTGATGAGAAACCTCCCTCTGATGCCACTTGAAAGTTTCTAGTGTCAACCTAATCCACCTATAGGGGGGGGGGGGGTAAATAGGTGTCGTGCAGTCTTTTGCGGAATTAAACTAACCTGCACAAGTAAGCAAATAGAACACAGAAAACACACAAAGAATTATAGTGGTTACCCGATTTGGGTGCGTCCACTTTCCCCCTTAGACCTATCTCCCACCAAGGGATGACTCGGTCACTTCTCCAAACGGATTGAAATCCAATCCTCACATTAGGAGCAACGCTCCCCCGACCATAAAAGGAACCCTTCCAACAATGGAGTCACAACTCCACCACAACGAGTTACACCCAACCCTTACAAATAGGAACTAAAATTCCTTTACAACTAAATTGAATGTAAATAAAAATACAAATAATGCTTTATGGAGATTCCGATGTCCTTCTTCGTTCGTTGAAGCTTGCACGAAAATTACGAAGTGTCCACAACCGGATTTCTCACTTGGAATAGATCTTGTCAAGATCGGCGGTGGCAAGCAAGTGCGGCGGCGATGCTTTGTAAATCCAAACTTCTTGATGAAGAAGGCTAGGTCTTTGAACGATCTCAATTAGATCAAACGTCTCAACCAATTCGGAAGAGAGAACAAGTCTTGTTCAACAAATAGGAAGACAAGAGATCTCGAGAGACACGTGAGACCGGCTGCTTTCCTCGGTGCTGTCGTCGAGCGATCAGAGACGGGCTGAGATCAGTGGCGACGACTACTTTGCGATCGGCGACGAGTGTGCGGCGGATTCCGCGATCGGCTAGGTCACGACCGACTTTCGTATTCCGGTGTGTTGGTGTGTACTGTAGACAACGGGAATAAGTTCGTATTTATACCCAAAGGCAAACCCTAGAAGACCGTTGTGGGGCCCACCTCGGAAATCCCGAGATCTGGCCGAACTGAGCACGGCGACCTGGACCAGTCCAGCGAGCGGCGAAATCTGCCTAAGGCAAAATCGGCGGGAGTCGTTGGTAATTCCCGTCGATGTCGGCGGGAATCACTCCCGACTCCCGTCGATTCTGGCTTGGCAGAATTTCAGACTTTTGCCAGCCGGAAGTAGTCGGTGGGAGACACTTAGTGATTCCCGTCGAAGTCGGCGGGAATCACTAACGACTCCCGTCGAAGTTGGCGGGAATCACTAACGATTCCCGTCGATTCTTACTTAGAAGGATTTTCCTCCTTCCGTCTGTTGATAGCTTGGCCTTTGACCCATCCTTGCTCCTTCTTCTACTCTTAATCTACCTTGACCATGTACTTGAAAATAAGTACACTCCAATAGAGAGAGCACACGTGGATCAACACACTGATCTACATAGCGAGCGATTACGTTGCGTAGACCCGTGTATATTGACCCACTGCACTCTGACATTGGTGTGTACTTAGCAAGGAATAGCTGCAAGCACAACTTGATAGAATTGTCAAATACATTGTCAATTCAACTTAGCTTGTTCAGGCTCTTCTTCAAATCAGGTCTATTGTGGATGCAATACCCAATAGTACTTCCCAAGTATATGAGATTCTAGAATATGGGTTATTAGAGAGTCTAGATGCCACAGAGAAATTACTACAGATGCCCTATTAGGTTAGCATAAATCTTATGAACTACTTTTTAAAAGTTGAGCAAAATCAGAAGCAAAGGAAAATGTCACTACACCTAGAGACAAATCTATTGCTTTCAAAGCTACTAATGATGAATCATCTATTACAGAATAGGAAAGGTTCAATCTCTTAGC
Organism: Platanthera zijinensis; assembly: GCA_039513925.1. Classification (NCBI taxonomy): domain Eukaryota; kingdom Viridiplantae; phylum Streptophyta; class Magnoliopsida; order Asparagales; family Orchidaceae; genus Platanthera; species Platanthera zijinensis. The sequence goes on from CM077092.1 coordinate 163,090,639, forward strand.
CAGGAGATTCAAAAAATGGGTTAAGAAAAAAATTTCAGAAGAAGAGAGGAATTTGAATATGCCAATGTTTGATAAGACTCCATATAAGAAGATAATATATTTTTCTTGCAAAAACCTGGATACATAGCAACTGAATGTCCAGGAAAATAAAAGGACATATCAAACAAAAATGATCAGATAAAGAAATATCTAAAGAGAAGGGATAAGAAAGGGGAAAGAATTCATTGCTGAAACCTGGAGTGATACTAGTTTAGAATCAAATTCTTCATCAAGCAGTGAAGAAGAAGCTGCTGCTGAAGAAGCCTGCTTGATGGCTTTAGAAAATCATTCAGATAATGAAGAAAATAAGGTTAGTTACTTTGATGATATTGATTTTTCTTCAGATGAATTTAAGATATATTTTAAAAAATTTTGTAAAGATCAATTAGAAGTAGAAAAACAAATAAAATTATTAAAAATGAATTAGATGAATTAAGGAGTGAAAGTCATTATTATTTATATTATAATTTCAGAGTTAGACTATGCAAATTAGAAGAACAAAGAACATGTTTAACTATAGAAAATAGAATAATTTAAGTTAAACTAGCAAATGCAAAAGTCTTGGAGGACATCTTAAAGGGAAGAAGTCAGAAGAACAAACACATAACTAAGAATTTTACAGTGAAGGTCAATCACTTATGTTTGGGTGCTGAATCAACTAACTCAGATAAAGTTTCCAGTATTCCTGCATGTATAAACTCAATAACCTTAATTAAAAATAAAGATAGTCAACCTATAATTAGAAAAGATAATGATCCTGAAAAAACTACTATGTTTAATAAAGTAATTTCATCTAAAAATAATAAGAGCATTATGAAAAAGAAATTTATAAAAAATCAATCCTTAGAATACCAAGATCTCGCGTACTGGGAATATGCGTCAACTGAATATTGACGCAACTTAACAAATACTCGACACAAGTTTGGGAATGCATCGAGTTCATTTTAACATAACCAAAAGTTGCATTGAGTCAAAGCAAATTCCTAGTTTATAACTCTAATAGGTCTGATACAATTATGATTTCTGATTATCATACATATGAATATAAATGTACAAATTTCTTAAGAAAAGGTCATGATGTTAGAAGTTGTTTGATTGATAGACCAATACTATTTTATCCAATATGGTATTATAACAAACCTTCATATACCTTTATTACTTCTTTTAGTGGTAAAAGAAGCAATGGACCCAAGATAACTTGGGTTCCAATTAAATTTTGAATTGCTTGTGCAGGATGGAAAATCTAGGACAATCAGACTGATGAAAGAGTCTAGATCATACCAATTGTTACTAAAATACAATTACTGGGAAAAACCTCATGAGATCAAGCACAAATATTTTATCAATGTTTTGGGCATGCTTGATAAAGCTCAATAAATGAATTTTTATCACTAATATAATATGCAATTTTCATAGAATTTATTGCTGGGAAAACCAGTAAAAGACTTAATTTTTTTTTTATACTCGACGTAATGTTGAATACAAGTTGACGAAACATTAAATCCTATTAAACAAAACATCTAGTGATGACGACCTTGTAGAGTTTTGGGTCTTTTCGACGCATTACAAATATAAATATATGCATGCGTCGACTTTGTGCAATTTTCATAATACGTCGAATAAAATTTGACGTTACGTCGACTAAAGAAACGCGCACTGATACAAAAATTCGCAACTGCGGAGAGAGGGTTGGAAAAGAGAAGAGAAGAGAAAGTGGATGTGGTGGTTGAGAATATTCTCCGATTCTATATCCGATAAAGGCAAGCGTACCTTATCAGTTATAGTATAGGATACTAAAGATTAGTATCAAGGTCGTATTTCCCTGGGGCGTAATGACTACTTCTACTCAAAGGCGTTCGCTATTATTTTATCAAATGATATTTATATTAAATGTTAAACTAAACACAGGAATTAAAGCACTAAAATAAAAAGAAAACTAAACTACTTGCAGGATAAAAAGAGTTAGAGCTAATAATAAAGAGCCGCACTCGATCAAGAATCACTTCAGCAGGAGACGATTAAAAAGACGATAAATAAACCTAAGCTTAATAGGGTAAAAGTCCTTGACCGTGGAGGTTCCTAAAGCTTGAACACGCTTCTCTCGAAGTCGTGCCCAATTGAGTTTAAGAAGGTCCGACCGACTCTCGTCTAAATCGGTGGCCTAAAGCTCGCTTTACGCGGTGAACCCCTCTATTGGATTTTACTCTAATCCGGGAGATTTGGACGTCTGCCTCTCTCGAGGGGTGCGTACAACTCCCTTTACTCTTGAATGCTCACTTCATTCTATCGGCCTCTCGGCTAGCCCAGAATGAAAGCAAAGGTGGAGAGTATATATCGATAATATACCTCCAACCCGTGATTAATCAAGAGTAATTCAAGGTCCAGAACCTAAAAAGAAAAGGTTAATTAAAACATCATAACTTAATCGCTCTAACCTCGGATCATCAAGATCGAGTACAAGGAGGATTAGTTAATCATAATGGAGTGGAGGAGGGGGGATGAGTAGTAGAGCATAAAAATACAGGAATAAGAAAGGAGCACTTTTATTAATGAAAAAGAGAGCTACAGCTACGAAATGGAAATTACAGGTGCATCAAAGTAAAACCTATTATAGCCCTACAACAAGCTACTCAGAAGAAATGCAAGAGCTAAAAGCAAAAAACTAAGCTAGGTTAAGAAAATAATTACAAAATAAGAGAGAGAGAAAGCATAAGAGGGGCCAAGAAATAGAGGGGCAGCACCTCCCCCTCTCCCCAAAAGTTGCTAAAATGGAAGGGGGGGGGGTCCTGTATTTATAGATTTTTCCCACGGGTTGGTCAAGCCCGACGACACGCCCTAGGGGGGGCGTGTCAGGGGGCGTGACAGGTACGGATTTGACCTCGGGAGCTGAATTCTGGCGGGACTGATGATTATTTCGGTACGATGGTGGTCACGCCCTAGATCACGCCCGTGACAGGGGGGCATGACAGGCGTGTCAGGTCAAAATCTGTGGTCGCTGGTCCATCAGACATCGAAATCGGGGCAGTCACGCCACAGGTCACGCCCGTGACATGGGGCGTGACAGTACTGTTGCGTACAGCTATGTAGAATGCATTGAAGGAGGCGACAGACTTCGGGCAGAGGGCGACACGCCCCGTGTCACGCCCGGTAACACGCCCGGGGAGGGCGTGTCGGTGGGGCGTGATAGGGGACTTTGGCGGGAAACGATCTCTTGCGTTTGTCAACAACGGGAGCAGGTGACATGCCCTGGGTCACGCCTGGGGAGGGCGTGATAGGGGGGTGTGTCAGGGGATTTTTTCCTAAAAATTTGTTGAAGCCTGCACAAACAGAAAATAATTATTATTTATAATATTTACATAAAAAGAAGCATAAAATAACATAAAGAAAGAGATTTAAAACGAAAATAACATATTTTTACCCTGATAAATTAAGCTAAAATATGCATCATCACGCACTAAAATATTTTCCCTAACTTGTCAATGTTTTGTGTACTTATATATAATACTCAATTAAGTAAAACATTCAAAACTCTTCATCTTCCCTGCTTATTACTTTTGATTCCACCACCACTTTGGTTTTCAAGAATTCTTGTAGGTATTGTAATGACGCCAAAAACAAATTCAAGCTTTGGCATAGATCTGGAATCTTTCGGTGCCGCAGATGAAAAGTTTCAAGGAATCCTCAAATTATTCACTAATTTGGGACTCAATAAACTTTTCTCGACCCGATGTAAATTATACGAGACCAAGCTTACTGAATTCATTGCAAATGTTTAGTGTGAGGATGCTAGATCATTGAATGGATTTATTGCTACACAAAAGGTTCATATAACTGCAGAAATGATATAAAAGACTTTCAATCTCTTGTGGGGATTTGAAATTGCAGGTCTATCTGAAGGAGAGATAAAAGAGGTACTAAGAATCATGAAATTTTCAAAGGGCAAGGCTATCAAGATTATGAAAATTGATCTTTCAGAAGAATATCAGTTTCTAGCAGATATTGTGGGAAAGGTTTTGATATGAAAAACCTCAACTATGATGCAATCCCTAAAGTTCAACTACATTTAATGAGGATTCTGGTGCTAGGGAAAAATATTAATTGGGGAGGGTGTCTGATAAAACTTATTGCACATAAATATATACATAGGAAGAATGCTTACATGACTATAATGAGTCAAGTTCTATTGTATAACTTTCAACATCTGTGTACTTCTAAGGGGAAACCAATTCCTCCTAGAAAGAAGCTGTCAATAGACCTTTTCTCAAAGAGGACCAGACAAATCATTAAACTTGGATCCTAGAAGGAATCTACTCCTCCATCTTTCCCACAAAATATTATTACTTCACCCATTGGTCATGAGCCAACTCCATCCATACCACAGGAACCCATATTACTATCAGATTTACTTTCTCAAATCACTCAGAATACAACAACATTACATTCAACACCTATTGACATCAACCAACCTAATACAACATATACTTTTAATCATTCCTTCTTCTATCATAACCCAAGAAGTTCAGCTAGCCACTAACAAAATATCTTAAATGCTCAATGAACATTCCCCTTATATACAAATATTAGAGGATGATATACATTCTCAGTGAGACTTGATTACTACTTCAGTCCAATTCCTACAAGCAAAGATTTCTTCTTCCACTATCACCAGATCATTCTTAACCTCTCTTACTTGCGAGGTTAAGAAGGGGGAGAATCAGGAAGAGAAAGAAGAATTAGATGAAGTTACATCATCTTTATATAGACTAGATCCATTTAAGATTGCTTGAAATGAAAATGTTTTGATAAAGTTTGAACTAGAGTCTGCATCAAACCAGGGGACGTTAAAGAATCAATTACTATTTCTATAGAATAGAAGATTGCATAAAGTCAAGGGGAGGTAGATGTTCAGTTAAGAAAGTTCAGGGATGATGATGGACTGGAAGAAGAGACTCTAGTGTTTCCTAAAAGCACGATTAATGTTAAGTATACCTCAAATGGAAAGCAACTATAGTTATCAATGAAAAGGAAGAAACCTGTTGAAGCCAGTACTTATCTAACTAAAGAAGTTTAAAAAATATGTATAGGAAGCTATATGTGCTACATCATTTTTTTGCCATATGTCATTCCTATTCCTCTAGAAGATCTAGATGTGCTCTATATGTGGAGGGGAATATGCCATATTGCTCCAATACCACTGCCAAATCATCCCTCTGTTAGAAGAACAAAGAAGCAAAAGCTTGATGCTGCAACAAAGTTTATCAAAGGCAAAGGTATGGTGAATTCTATAAGTAAAATGGAAGAAATCAGGAGGAATATTGGGGAGTTAGTAAAAAGGAAAATAAATCTAAATAAAGTATATCGAAATGCTCAGAGAGACTGGGAAAGGCTAATCTTAGTAAAGAAATTTTTTAAAGACAAACCTAACTATTAGAGATACAAAAATGTGTTGCAATACTCAGAGTTGATAAAGAACAAGCTGTTGGAGAAACTATACAGTTTTCTACTTGAGCTATTTATTTCAGAACTTGCTAACAAAATATGTTGATAACCAATCAAAAGCTATAAATGCAATACATTCTACAAGTATATTATTTAGATATTCAATGAGAACTATATTGACATTATAAAATTCATTTTTAACTCTCAAATATTCAGTTACCTCTCATGTTCATGTCTTTAATTTTATGTGTTCATTTCATATGTTTGTTGATGAATTGCAAATATTCATATTTTTTCAGTACTTTATATAAGTAGTTTTAGGTTATTTTTAGTTTTTTGTTATTTTTCTCCAATAAATTGTTCATTTTTTGTAAATACCATTCTAACTTAAGTTTATTTTATTTTCACAATTTTTTGTAGAAAACATCAAAATTTCAAAGTACATGCCCGTATCAAATTGGTCACGCCCGTGACCTGGGCGCATTACTTTGATTCCAGTGAAAAAATCCGCTTCCTACACAAAAATGATCGCCATTCGTCGAGTAGCGCTCAACGAATTCGATCCTAGCGCTCAACGAATTTGATCCCAGCGCTCAACGAATTCGATCCCATCACTCAACGAATATCGTCGATCAGCGCTCGATGATTTGTCAAGCAGCGCTCGACGATTCGTCGATCAGCGCTCGACGATTCGTCGATCAGCGCTCGACGATTCGTCGATCAGCTCTCGACGATTCGTCGATCAGCGCTCGACGATTCGTCGATCAGCGCTCGACGATTCGTCGATCAGCGCTCGACGATTCGTCGATCACCGCTCGACGATTCGTCGATCAGCGCTCGACGATTCGTCGATCAGCGCTCGATGATTCGTCGAGTTGTGCTCGATGAATTTCATAACTGCAGCGCTCGATGAATTTCACAGGATCAGCGCTCGACGAATTTGCCTCCACTCAATGCCAGCCGTTCGTTTATTCAAGCTTGACGCTTCCAGCAATCACTCGAGCTATCACACCCGTGCCCCCCCCCCGAAATGCCCATGTCCATCCGCTCGACGTTCGTCGATTCAAGCTCGACGTTCGTCGATCCCAGCTCGACGCTCGATGCCTTCACCAGTCATACCTTGCTAACACGCCCGTGACAACCCTGTCTCGCCCGTGCACGACATTCATTTTAAACTCTTTTATAAAATTATAAAAATGGAAAAGTTATCATTTTAATATTTTGAAACACTTTGATTTTTAGCTTTTATTTCTAAAAACTTTTGCTCTTTTTATTTTTATTTTATCTTTTTATTGATTTTTAGCAAGTTCTAGGAGTAGGAATATATTTGTTTTAATTTTTCGATTACTTTGTTTTCTTTTTTAAATTGTGTGTGTGTGTGTGTGAGTGTATGTGATTAATTTTCATTTTGATCTTTCAACTTCATGAAGAGTGTGTGTGTGTATGAGTTAATTTTTATTGCTTGTTTTTATTGCTTTCTTTATCACTTTTTCAATTTTATGTAGAGTGTGTGTGTATGAGATAATTTTTATTGCTTTCTTTCAATTATGTAGAGTGTGTGTGTGTATGCATTTATTTCCCGCCTAATCATTCGAGTATGACTCGCTTTCATTTCCCGCCTACTCGTTTGAGTAGGACTTGTCATTTCCCGCCTACTCATTTGAGCAGGGCTCATAATTTCCCGCCTACTCATTTGAGTAGGACTTGTCATTTTCCGCCTACTCGTTTGAGTAGGACTTGTAATGTCAATTATGTTTTCCTTTTGTGTAACTTGGCTTTTTATTAATTATGGGTTTGATGTGCGTACGAGTTCTTTGTTAGCAATTAAAGTTTGTAGCCTTTTGTTACTAACGTTACGTTATTTTTATGTCTTCTTTTTTATAACCATTTAGCGTTTAGTTTTGAACTCGCGCCTCATCAAACTCATAAGCCATCCCCATACTGATGAGTGGATAATCGTTCTTAGCCCTCGACATCGAAGAGCATTGGGACATATAAAATCACTCTAAATAATTAAAGGATTTTTTTCTCACTTTAATTAAAGGGCTTAAAGTTTGCCCCGGGTTTACGACGGGTAGAACCACATATCGATGTGTGGGCTCTATTTCCGTTATCCATATGCTATCTAGCCGAGAGGGCGTGCGCGTGGACTGATCACCCTTTGGTAAAAAGAGTTGCGTGCATACCCTCAAGAGAGGAGAAGTGTAATTCTACCAGATTGGGTTCCCCACCCAATAGTGGGGTTCTTAGCGAAAAGTGGGCATTAAGAGGAATCCTTCGTCGGACGAGAGTTCGGTCGAATAGTCTTAATGTTCAGGTGAGCGATATTCCTAGAGATAGGTGAGCTCATGTTTGTGGAACCTCCATGAACAAGTTGCCTTTAATTAATTTGAAAACTAAGTTCTATAATTATTAAGAGTCGTCTTTGTTTCGATCCGATTCGATGCCGAGCGTTAACCCTTCATCGAATTTTTCTTAGTCCTTTTTTACAACTCCCTTTTATAACCGCTTTAGTTAACTAAAACCCGACAAGTTATTTTCAGTAAAATAATAGTCCCTTCGGAAGGAGTAGAAATAGTCAACCAGCCCCAGGAAATATACGACCTCGATATTCCCCACCAGAATATCCTGTACTACTTATGACAGGTGCACTTGCCTCCTAATCACGCCGCACGGAATCCGAACCCTCGCGCGCATCAAGTTTTTGGCGCCATTGCCGGGGAACTCTTCGTGTTGATATTTTGATTTCCCGAGTCTATTAATTTTTCCTATTTACTAAAAAAAGGAGAAAACTTAAAAAATCTACTTAAAACCAATTTTTTTTAGTATATATTTTAGGGTGTATGACCCGTGGACAACCTTCAGAGTCTAAAAATTGGGATTTCGATCCTGAGATCGAACGCTCACTTGCGCGTATTCGATCTCAATGCCGAAATCCCTTTTTGGATCCTAAAGAATCCGTCGGAGAACCCTCTACCGTAGTTATGGCCGACCCTAACCCTGCCCTAGCGGCCGAGCGTACTATGTCTTATTAAGCCCGACCTAACCTGGATGATACTGGGTCTAGTATTGTTCGCCCTATGGTGGCGAATAATAATTTTGAAATAAAATCGAGTGTCATTCAAATGATCCAAAATGTCGTGCAGTTCGATGGACTGCCGGATGAGGACCCGAATGTTCACTTATCTAATTTTTTAGAAATTTGCGACACCTTTAAGATTAATGGTGTCACTGATGACGCCATTCTCTTGCACTTATTTCCTTTTTCACTTAAAAATCTAAAGCTAAGGCATGGTTGAATTCCCTCCTGCTTGGATGTATCACCACCTGGGTCGAGCTTGCGAAACGGTTCTTAACAAAGTATTTTTCGCCCGCAAAAACTGCAAAGTTGCGGGCGGACATTTCTTTGTTAGTGCAAAACAATCCCGAGACACTATTTGATACTTGGGAGAGGTTTAAAGAATTCCTCCGCAAGTGTCCGCACCACGTGCTGCCAGCATTGTTATAGGTCCAAATCTTTTACAATGGGCTTATATATCAGACATGTCAAATGATTGACGCGACTACCAGGGGCACTTTAAATAATAAAATCCCCTAGGTTGCCCAAGATCTTATCGAAGAAATTACTATGAATGCCTACCAGTGGAACGTCCCGAGGGGACGCGCTAAGTAGGTGGCCAACCTTTTTGAAGTGGTTGTCACTACTCTCTTAACCCTTCAAGTTGAAAGTTTAACAAAGCAGGTGGAGGAGATGTCTGCCGCCTCCTCCACTCCACCTTATTTTATTCCCCCTAACGTCTGCGTGGCCGAAGAGTTTGTAGACTTCATGGGAAATTCGGGTCGTCCTTCCATCAAACCCAGCGATAACCCTTATAGTAACAACTATAATCCGGGTTGGAGGAATCACCCCAATTTCTCTTAGAGCAATACGAACAACACGCAGTGCCCCCCTAATTCTTTTGCACCCGCATTTTTCCCACCTCCTCCTCCGAAACCTTCTTCGATTGAGGAAAATTTTTATATATACTTAGTGTCCAGCGAGTCAAATATCCGGAACATCACCGGATCGCTAAAAAATCTTGAACTACTGGTTGGACATTTGGCGAGAATGATGTCCGAGCGCGCGCTCGGGGCACTGCCAGGAAACACGGAGCTCAACCCTTGGGAGAACGCCAATGCTATAACCCTCCATAGCAGTAAGGAGGTGGTCGATCCAAAACGGATCAATCTGCAGGTACATATTTCTCTTCCGAGCCCTCTTCCCCCTTCTTCGATTACGCCGCCTTTAACGATTTTAAACGAAAAAATTATTTTAAATAAGGCCTTATCGTATCCGCATAGTTTAGATAGTGAGCGTAAGGACGCACAATACAAAAAATTATTTTACTATTAAAAAAATTCATATTAATGTTCCCTTCTGCGAGGCGATCTCGCAGATGCATAAGTATGTGAAATATTTGAAAGGACTTCTTTCTAATAAACAAAAATTAGAAAATATTTCGCATATCTCTCTCAACGCAGACTATTTGGCGGCTCTTACTAATAAATTACCCCCAAAACAAAATGACCCGGGACGGTTTTCTATCCCGTACCTTTTTGGAAATATCTTAGTAAAATACACTCTAGCAGATTTAGGCGCAAGCATTATTTTGATGTCATTCTCGCTCTTTCAAAAATTAGGTTTAGGCACTCCGGCCCCTACTAATATGCATATCCAATTAGCGGATCGCTCGGTTAAATTCCCCATCGGGGTAGTGGAGGACTTCCTTGTTCGAGTTGACAAGTTTATCTTTCCGGTAGACTTCGTCATCTTGGACATTGAGGAGGACATCGATGTACCAATTATACTCAGTCGCCCTTTTCTCGCCACCTCCCGCGCATTAATTGATGTGAGTAACGGTCGTCTCCTCCTTCGGGTGGGAGATGATGAGGTTACTTTCTCTATTAATCCCTCGATGGAGGACTCATCATCGAGCGATGATTTCTGTTATACTTTAGATACTTTTTTTGGAGATCGTTCTTCTCCCATTTTTGAGTCAATTTTTCTTAATGAAGATATTTTTGCGCTCGAAAATTTTAATTACGTAGAGGATAAATCTATAGATTTGCCTTTCGAACCAATTGGTTCGAAAGACATTAGAATCAAAACCTTGCTAGAAGAACCGCCCATCCTAGACCACAAACCCTTACCCGAATCTCTCAAATATGCCTTTTTGGGAAAAAAATGATACCCTTCTCATTATCATTTCTTCATATTTGAGCGATTCAGAGACTTACGATTTATTAGAATTTTTGCTTAAACATCGCCACACAATTGTGTGGCAAATTTCCAATCTTAAGGGGATTAACCCCTCCTTTTGTACCCATAAAATTTTCCTAATCGATAATTGCCACAAATCCATTCAGCCGCAGTGACGTCTTAACCCAAACATGAAATACGTCGTTAAAGATGAAATATTTAAATTATTAGATGCGGGGATCATTTATCCTATTTCAGATAGTGCTTGGGTTAGTCCCGTTCATGTCATGCCCAAGAAGGGCGGTCTAACTGTAGTGGAAAATGAGCACAATGAACTCATCCCAACTCGTACTGTTACGGGTTAGCGAGTGTGCATCGATTATAAGAAACTTAAAGATGCCACCCGTAAGGACCATTTCCCACTACCATTTTTAGACCAAATTCTGGAGTGTTTTATTCGGTCATCCATATTATTATTTTCTTGATGGTTTATCAGTGTTTTTCCAAATCCACATTTCCCCCGATGACCAAGAGAAAACAACTTTTACCTGCCCGTTTGGCACCTTCGCCTATCTAATAATGCCATTTGGCCTATATAATATGCTAGTTATATTCCAAAGATGTATGTTGGCAATCTTTAGCGAGCTGGTAGGAGACATCATGGAAATCTTTATGGATGACTACTCTGTATTCGGATGCTCATTCCATGCTTTTCTTCGTAATCTAGATCGTGTCCTCCAGCGATGCGAGGACACGTATCTCATTTTGAATTGGGAAAAGTGTAACTTTATGGTTCGAGAAGGTTTGGTTCTCGGCCATAAGATTTCATCTAAGGGGATGGAGGTAGATAAGGCCAAGGTAGAAATTATAGAAAAACTTCCCCCGCCTTCCAACGTAAAATCCATTAGGAGTTTCTTAGACCATGCGAGCTTTTATAGGCGCTTTATTCAAGACTATTCTAAGATAACAAAGCCGCTTGCTCGCCTCCTGAAAAAGGAATCTAGTTTTGTCTTTAGTAGCGAATGCGAGTCCACATTTAATTTTATAAAACAAAACTTATAAATTCTCCCATTTTTGTGGCGCCTGATTGGTCCTTCCATTCGAGATTATGTGCGACGCTAGTGATATTACCGTAGGTGCCTTCTTGGCCAACACATAAACAAATATTTTCATCCTATCTATTACGCTAGCAAGACACTCACTTTCGCACAAGGAAATTACACGACAATGGAAAAGGAACTCTTAATCATCGTTTTCACATTTAATAAGTTTCGCTCGCATATAACGCTATCTAAACTTATCGTATTTACCGACCACTCCGCCTTAAAATATCTACTAGCTAAAACGGATGCCAAGCCCCACCTTCTTCAATGGGTTCTCATCCTGCAAGAATTTGATTTGGGGATCCGGGATAAGAAGGGCGCGAAAAATTTAGCTGCCGATCACCTCTCCTGTTTAGAAAATCCAGGGGCGCAAGCGCTCGTCGAATCTGACATAAATGACAGATTCCCCGAGGAACACCTCCTAGCCATAAATACCATTTCGCCTTCTCCACCTTGGTTCGCAGATTTTGCGAACTATTTAGTTGCGCGAGTGCTCCCAAAAGACTTTTCAAGCCAATAAAAGAAGAAATTCTTTTCTGACTTGAAAAATTTCTTTTGGGAGAACCCTTTTATTTTTTGTATTTGCGCGAACCAAGCGGTCCGAAGATGCGTCGTGGGTGTGGAGTGCATGCAAATACTTAGGCACTACCATGAGGGTCCAGCTAGTGGGCATTATCAAGCTAACCAGACCGCGTGGAAGGCGCTAGAGGTAGGCTTCTTTTGGCCAACTCTCTTCAAAGACGCTCACAATTTTGTGTGCTCCTGCGATTGCTACCAGCGGTCGGGTAACATCTCTCGTCGCGGTGAGATGCCCCAAAATTTATTTTTAGAGTGCGAAATCTTCGATTTATGTGGCATCGATTTTGTCGGCCCCCTACCTCCATCTTTTAAAAATATTTATAATTTAGTGGCAACCGACTACGTATCAAGATGGGCGGAAGCGCAAGCTCTCCCCACCAATGATGCGTGAGTCATCGTTACCTTTCTTAAAAAACTATTTTCTCGCTTCGGCACACCTCGGGCAATTATGAACGATAGGGGAACACATTTCTATAACGCCCAAATGGCTAAGACGTTAGCTAAATACGAAGTCACACACAAACTTGCCACCCTCTACCACCCGCAAACAAGTGGCCAAGCCGAGGTAGTAAATTGAGAGATTAAGCGTATATTAGAAAAAACTGCTTCACTTAATAGGAAATATTGGTCCGTCAAACTCGACGATGCGTTGTGGGCGTATCGTACGGCATAAAAAACCGCAATTGATTGTAAGCCGTTTCGATTAGTCTATGGCAAAGTGTGTTATCTCCCCGAAGAACAAGAGCATCTTGCTCTTTGGGCTTTAAAGCTCATAAACCTCGACGCTTACTTAGCTGCTCAAAATAGAAAACTGCAACTAAACGAGCTCGATGAATGGCGTGCAAACGCTTACAAGAGAAACAATTTCTAGAAGGAGCGTTCTAAGTTCTATCACGATCGAAAAATCAAGTCGCAAATTTTTTTTCTCTGGGCGATCTTGTCCTTCTTTACAATTCACGTCTTAGACTTTTTTTGGGTAAACTAAATCACATTGGTCCGGCCCCTTCAAAGTTAAAGAGGTTTGACCATATGGGACCGTACTCGTTTCCCACCCAAAAAGAAGGTCGTTTAAAGTAAACGGTCATCGGTTAAAGTTATACATAGCAGGCAATCTAGTGATCGGTGTTAATGAAACCATAAACCTCCTCGATATTATAACCCCGCAATAATAGTCAAGCTATACGACTATAAACATAGCGCTCCTGGGAGGCACCCCACGTCTATCTTTTTTGCTTTTTCCTTATTTTGTTTGCTACTCTTTCTAATAATACAGGGTTTCTGAATGGGCCTCCCCGAACACGTTCCAGGGAAGTTCCCCCCTCCTTTTTTATTTTTGTACATATTATATTTCATTTCATTTTTGTTCCACATACTTATATTGTAACATTGAGGACAATGTTGGAATTAAGTATGAGAGTCGTTTTCGTGCTTTCCTTTTCGCACTTAATTTTTTTTTAAATATAAAAACAAAACAAAAAAATTATAAAATGAAAACTCCCAAATTTGTTGTTGTTGTTTTATCATCAAAAATTTCAAAAAAATTACAAAACAAAAATTCAAAAAAATATATATTTAGATTTACTTTGTAAATATTTTTTTGTAAATATTTTTATAAATATCCTTTTCCCTTTCCCCTCTTCCTTTCTTCCTCCTCTTTGTAAATAACTTTTCTTTTTTCCCTCTCTTATAAATATTTGCTTAAAAATCTTAAAAATACAAAAAAATTTTTAGAAAAAAAACATAAAATATTTCAAAAAATATATTTTTTCGCATTTTTAGTATGTATATTTTAGAGAAATAAACACAAAATACAAAAAAAGATAATAAATCCAAATATAAAAAAAAGATAATAAATTAAAAACACACAAAAAAGATGATAAGTTTAAAAAAAAATATAAAACAAATAAATCGAATATTCCATTCTTAACCCTTTTTTCTCTCCAAAAATATAGTTGCGAGTTTATTTATATGCGAATTTCATTAATTCTTTGCTTACTATTCGTTTATTAATTAGAGATTGATTGATTTAAAGAATAATATCTTATGTTTTTCTTCTTAAGATATGAGACTTGTTTTAGGCATTGCTTCTAATTTATGTAAAATAGAGGCACGTGTATTATCTTAGAAAAAATAACTATAGACTTCAATTATTTTTACTTCAAGTTTTTTGAAATACAGGAACGTTCAATTTATCAAAGTTGCTTTCAAAATTTTTTATTTAAAAATAGTTTTTTTCTTGAAAAAAATAAACCCTATCTACCCATATTTATCATGTTTTACTTGACATGATAAAATTTTTATCCTAAAAAGAACCTATGTCAATGGGAATAAGATTTCGTTCCGTAAATATAGGCATCCAATATTTTAAAAGATTATATTTTATAGAGTAATATGATAAAATTCATTACTCCTATATTGAGTTATATGAAGTTGTTTAAAAAATATATATATGTTAGGAAAATAAGATTTCATTTTCCTAAAACATCCACACACACACACACACACACACACACACACACACACATATATATATATATTATTAGAGGTTTGAGAAAAAATGCCTTGCCTCTAAACCCAAACCCTCTTCATAAACCAGAATAACCCCCTCAACCAATTTCAATGATTCTAGAATTAATTTAAAATTTTTTTGAGAGCATAATTTTAAATTGTATTATTTCCTTTAAAACTCTTATAAGCTAAAGTTCTTATAATTCTAATATATTTTTGTTAGCTAACGATTACAATTTATGCTTGCTATTTGCTTACTTCAAGAAGTCTTTTTGGCCAAAACTTTTCCTCTATTTAAATCATTTTCATGGATTAGGACTTAACTCTTATACCCCGTATGTTCATTTTGATCTCTCTTTTAATTGATTCATGCGATAGCTAAATTTAGGATTTTTTAAATTCCTTATAAGTATATCTCCAACTTTTGCTCTGGAATACCAAAAGCTTAAGTATGAGTGTATTTGATGAATTGCAAATATTCATTTTTTTTCCAGTACTTTATATAAGTAATTTTAGGTTATTTTTTTAGTTTTCTCCAATAAATTGTTCCTTTTTTGTAAATACCCTTCTAACGTAAGTTTATTTTGTTTTCCAAATTTTTTGCAAAAAACATCAAAATTTCAAAGTACACACCAATATCAAATTGGTCACGCCCGTGACCCATGCGTGTTACTTTGATTCCAGTGAGAAAATCCGCTTCGTGCACATAAATGATCGTCGTTCGTCGAGCAGCGCTCAACGAATTTGATCCCATCGCTCAATGAATTTGATCCCTACGCTCAATGAATTTGATCCCAGCACTCAACGAATTTTATCCCAGCGCTCAACGAATTTGATCCCAGCGATCAACAAATTTGATTCCGACACTCAACGAATATCGTCGATTAGCGCTCGATGATTCGTCGAGCTGCGCTCGACGAATTTCATTACTACAACGTTCGATGAATTTCACAGGATCAGCACTCTACAAATTTGCCTCCACTCAATGCCAGCCGTTCATCGATTCAAGCTCGACGTTTCCAGCAACCACTCGACGTTGCTATCACGCCTGTGCCACCCCGACACGCCCATGTCCATCCGCTCGACGTTCGTCGATTCAAGCTCGACGTTCATTGATACAAGCTCGATGCTCGACACCTTCACCAATCATACCTTGTTGACACGTCCGTGACAACCCTTTCATGCCCATGACCAACACATGTCTCGTTTCAGAAGCTTCCGGAAATTGACCAGTCACCAAAATTTCGCCGTCTTCAGCAAACAAGCCTGACACGCCCCCCTATCACGCCCGTGACCAGGGCGTGTCAACCCCGAAATTTTGCTTATAAATAGAACTTTTCTGTAATGACCAAGGGTTCAAACTTTTGGGCAAATTTTGTTGTTTGTGGGCTGCTTGGGTGCACTTCTTCCTATGTAAGGACAATTCACTCCCCCTCTCTTTTATGTTTGTTTTAGCTTTGTAATCAACTTTTTTCCTTTAATAAAATATGCTAGATTTTCTCTCCTCTTGTTGTCTTGGAATGTATATGAGTTCCCCACTTTTATTCAACTTTTATCCATTGTTTTTCTCTATCTTTCTCTTTAAAATGTGTGTGTGGGTGTATGAGTTTAATTTTATGTTATTATATTTTTATGTTTTTATAGTTCTGTTTTACTTAGTTTTTGTTCTAGGTTTTTCTATCATAGTTATTAGTTGTTATGATAGCTTTTATTTTCTTCTCTCTTTTCTTAGGGTTAGGTTTAGTTTTTTTAGTACTTTAATTTCATTTTTATGGTTTTATAAAAGTCTTTTCAAAGTGGCTTTCTATCCTTTTTTTTACTTAATTTTTTTTTAATTTTTGAAAAACTTTTGTTCTTGTCAACCTATTTTCCACAATTTTAAACTCTTTTATAAAATTATAAGAATGAAAAAGTTATCATTTTAATATTTTGAAATACTTTGATTTTTAGCTTTTATTTCTAAAAACTTTTGCTCTTTTTAGTTTATTTCACCTTTTATTGATTTTTAGCAAGTTCTAGGAGTAGGAATGTATTTGTTTTAATTTTTCGATTACTTTGTTTTTCTTTTTTAAATTGTGTGTGTGTGAGTGTATGAGATTAATTTTTATTTTGATCTTTCAACTTCATGTAGAGTGTGTGCGTGTATGAGTTAATTTTTATTGCTTTCTTTTATTGCTTTCTTTATCGCTTTCTCAATTTTATGTAGAGTGTGTGTGTGAATGAGATAATTTTTATTGCTTTGTTTCAGTTATGTAGAGTGTGTGTGTGTGCATTTATTTCCCGCCTACACATTCGAGTAGGACTCGCTTTCATTTCCCGCCTACTCGTTTGAGTAGGACTTGTCATTTCTCGCCTACTCATTTGAGTAGGACTTGTAATTTTCCGCCTATTCATTTGAGTAGGACTTGTCATTTCCCGTCTACTCGTTTGAGTAGGACTTGTAATGTCAATTATGTTTTCCTTTTGTGTAATTTAGCTTTTTCTTAATTATGGGTTTGATGTGCGTACAAGTTCTTTGTTAGCAATTAAAGTTTTTAGCCTTTTGTTCCTAACATTACGTTATTTTTATGTTCTCTTTTTTATAACCATTTAGCGTTTAGTTTTGAACTCGCGCCTCATCAAACTCATAAGCCGTACCCATACCGATGAGTGGCTAATCATTCTTATTCCTCGAAATCAAAGAGCATTGGGACATATAAAATCACTCTAAATAATTAAAGGATTTTTCTCTCACTTTAATTAAAGGGCTTAAGGTTTGCCCCGGGTTTACGATGCGTAGAGTCACATATCGATGTGTGGGCTAGCTAGCCGAGAGGCCGTGCATATGGACTGATCACCCTTGGGTAAAAAGAGTTGCGTGCATACCCTCGAGAGAGAAGAAGCATAATTCTAGCGGATTGGGTTCCCCACCCAATAGCGGGGTTCTTAGCGAAAATCGGGCATTAAGAGGAATCTTTCGTGGGACGAGAGTTTGGTGGAATAGTCTTAATATTCAGGTGAGCGATATTCCTAGAGATAGGTGATCTCATGTTTGTGGAACCTCCACGACCAAGTTACCTTTAATTAATTTGAAAACTAAGTGCTATAATTATTAAGAGTCATTTTTGTTTCGATCCGATTCGATGTCGAGCGTTAACCCTTCATCAAATTTTTCTTAGTCCTTTTTTACAACTCCCTTTTATAATCGCTTTAGTTAACTAAAACCCGACAAGTTATTTTCGGTAAAATAATATTCCCTTCTGAAGGAGTAGAAATAGTCATCCGACCCTAGGAAATATACGACCTCGATATTCCCCACCAGAATATCCTGTACTACTTGTGACATATTCACTTGCCTCCTAATCACGCCGTGCAGAATCCGAACCCCTGCGCACATCATTTGTGCAAGTCAAATTTTATATCACTACTATTTTATTTTTATAAAATCACCTTTGGAACTTTGTAAAACTTGTTAAGCTAAATAGGGGGAGATTGTTGGGAAAACCCTTATGATTTACCTTAACAAATTATATCTTGTGTGATTTTATATCCTAGGTTCATTACCCATGATGTATAAAGATGGTAATATGGTCTTACAAGTCCTAGGATATCAGTGGAGTAAAGGACATGAGAAGGGCACACTGAATTTTAGAGGAAAGTCAAGAAAAGCCAACATACATTGACTAGAAGTTGATGCAACTTTTCCTTAATGTCGACTTACTCCAAGTAGCAGTCAGAGCAACATAATAAGATTAGTCGACATTACTTCAAGACTTATATTGACACATACTTCAATATGTTGTTGATGTAACGTCGATTATAGAGTAAAGTTGACAATCAATCAGAACGATGCCAAAGTTCAATGCAACTACTATATTAAATCGATGTTACGTCGATTAAAATTCTGAACGAGAATTTTTCTGGGGATTAATTCAGACTTTATTTAAGAAAGATTTAAATTGAATAACTATTTCTTGGAGACGTTGGAAGATGATGTTAATAATGAATGGTTCTCTACTATATATATATAAATATATAGAGATATATGAATGAATAATTAATGATCAGATACAATAATTAATTTACACAAGAACATAGTGTGATTTGTGTACAACCCTATATTCGCTGAGTGGGCCCATCCAACATGTTCAGGGAATTGTAGGACATTCAGTTCCAAAAGTATCAAAGTAGGCGAGTGGGGCGGGCAGAGCCGTACTCGCCCAGAAGGAGCAAAGGGCTCCCACCCATAGAAGGTGGAAGGGGTCTCACCAATATATGCGAGTGGCATGTTGATCTTGCATCCACCCCTTTTAGGGAGCTGTCGAGGCGAATGCTTGGCTCACCCAGCTTTCGACCCTTCAGGCGAGTGGTGCCCTTATGGACCACTCACCCAGTGGGGTCTAGAGGCAGAATTACCTGAATTCCCTCGAGGTTCTGCAGGTAGCCTTTCAAAACACCGGAGTTACGCTATTTGTAGAACCAATTGGGTTGCGTTTAGTAATTCAGGACAGCGGAATTACATTGTTGGCAGACCAGGTTTGGAAATCTATAAATAGAATCGAGGGGGAACCTTTGGAGGCACAGATTGATGGTTTATCTTGCTTTATTCTTCTTTAGACTCTCTATAAGGTGCCCAAGTTCAACATTGTCTTGAGATGGGAAGCACTCTTAGATCTTTCGGGTATGAGGTGGGACCTCCTCGCTGAGATCTCAGTTCTGTTCCTAGGTTTCTAAGCCTTTGATCTAGTGTGCTAGTTAGAGGGAAGTAAGTGTGAGGCCATACACTTTAGGGGACCCCCGGACTCTATAGAGATCGATTTTTGATTTCAACACTTTTGGTGCGGTGAGCGTGGAGAGTGGCCATCACAGAAGAACCTTTGCTAGTTCCATGGATAGAGATGAGGGACAAGGATCTTGCCTGGAGCAATCGCCACCCCTACAGGTTTAACGAAGGTAGGCATGTTCGAGGAGTTCAGAAAGGAGGTCATGGAGACCTTAAACCACTGGCATAGTACCACTCGCGGGGAGTTCTCAACTCCGGCCATCCTAGTAGTCGCACAGCCCGTTCTGGGCGAGAAATCCCCAATCAGGCGGATCAGGAAGGGTAAGGAAGACGAGATCAGCGGGCAGGATCTCGTCAGGCTAGAGTTGTTCCCCGACTCCCTGAGTGTGGGACATGTTAGTGAGGTGGCCTTGCGAGAGCCACCCACTTGCGTGATAGGCAGGATACCTTTTAGTGAGTTGGTCGTATCAGCCCCGGTTCTAGAGGGGTTCAGGGAGCCAGAGATGTCTTATTTCACCAGCAAGGATGACCCGGTTTAGCACGTCTATTGGTTTGAGTGCGCGGTCTCTATTAGACAGATGACCGATGCCTTCGAATTCCACCTTTTTGCCATCTCCTTTAAGGATAAGGCGAGGGACTGGTTTCACCAGCTTCCCAACAGTTCGATTTATTGTCACGCAGATTTGCACCGGACATTTCTGTTGAGGTTCTCGACTTCGAAGAAGTGGAAGAAGGGTGCAAAATTCCTTTTCACAATCAAGTAGGGACTGGAGGAGACCCTGACAAGTTATGTTGATCAATTCTAGAAGGAATTCCTCGTTGTTGAGGAGGTGCCAGGGTTTACCCTGATTATGGCCTTTACCTTGGGGCTTCAGGAAGGGTTCTTTAGGGTGGCGCTGAAGCGGAGGCCACCGCTGTCTTTCGAGGAAGTAATGGAAAGAGGGGTGTAGGAGATCGAAGGTGAGGCAGTAAACCCCAAATTTGCAAGGAAGCTGGCAAGGTTAGGAGGAAGTGAGGAGAAGGAGCAGGGGACAAACAGGCGTCAGGAGGAAAGAAGAAGGGATGAGCCCAGGGGAAGGGTTTACCAAGGAAACAACAAGGGTGCGGTTATCGGGAACCCACCAATCACCTGGCCTAGAGGCATCAGGAAGGGCATGTCCAAGGTTAGGGAAGAAGGTTCCAAGGAGGAAGAAACTACCAAGGGGGGGGGGGGCAGGGGAGGTTCAATCCCCCTGGGTGGAGACAGGGTCTGAGGCCACCTCTCCCCATGCAGCATTAAGCTATGATAATAGAGCAAGGAAGGAATGGGAGGAGGAGGAACATGTTGGTACCCTAGTTTGATTTGAGTTCAGTCCTCTCCTTTGTGCCCCTTGACCCAAGAAATATCTATGGTCAATGGTTAGGAGTCTAGCTGTAGAGTCCTCGCTTTTCCAAATTGAGAATTTGGTTAAGTAGGTTTTTCGTTCGACTATAGTCGAACGCCGTTCGACTATCGTCTATCGGCTGATCGACGATCGTCTATCAGTTGGTCGACGCTTTGTCTGCGCTGATAGTTCGACTATCTGTTGATAGCTCGACTATCTGTTCTGCGCTGATAGTTCGACTATCTGTTGATAGTTCGACTATCTGTTCTGCGCTGATAGTTCGACTATCT
The DNA here is from genome assembly GCA_039513925.1 of Platanthera zijinensis. NCBI lineage: Eukaryota > Viridiplantae > Streptophyta > Magnoliopsida > Asparagales > Orchidaceae > Platanthera > Platanthera zijinensis. Next base: position 163,111,962 of record CM077092.1, read on the forward strand.
GTTGATAGCTCGACTATCTGTTCTGCGCTGATAGTTCGACTATTTGTTGATAGGTCGACTATCTGTTCTGCGCTGGTAGTTCGACTATCTGTTGATAGATCGACTATCTAGTTTGTTTTGATAGTTCGACTATCTTTTGATAGATCGACTATCTGTTTTCTGAGGTAGGTCGACTATCTGCTTGATAGTTCGACTATCTCTGTGCGCTTGATAGCTCGACTATCTGTCCTAGATAGATCGACTATCTGATAGTTCGACTATCTGTCCTGATAGTTCGACTATCTGCTGCGGTAGCTCGACTATCTATTTGATAGCTCGACTATCTGGATCGTTCGACTATCTACCCGATAGTTCGACGATCTCCTGGCGTCGTTCGACGATCTTCGAAGGTCGTTCGACGTTTTCTGTCTGCCTTTATATTTTGTATTTATTTATTATATTTAATTATTTAATACATTTTCTGGCACTCTATTTTAAGCTGTATGATAAAGTTTCCAGGCTTTATTTGCTCCATTCTTATTGCCTGAGTTAAAATCTTTTAAGATAAAGTTGTTTGTCTTATTAGCTGTCATTTTAATTTACTTTATCTGCTGACAGCCCTTTATAGCCGTTAGACTGAAAAGTCTTCTTTTGCTATAAAGAGATTGTTTCTGATGTGACTTTATTTAGTCTATCTGTTTATTTGATTTAAGCCTGCAGCTTCTTAGAAAGAGGTTTATTCCTTTTTATAGAATGTTTTGCTGCAGAGATATTTCTGTCTTCTTGATATTTACAGCCCAGGTCTCAAGGCTTAGAAGAAGACAAATAATTCAAATGGAAGAGAGCCGTTGCTTGCTGATGATTATATAAAGAACCCTTTGCAGAAGGATTCAAGCTAGTTAACAGAAGTAAAAAGAAGCGAGTGTTACACACATATTCAAAAGCACTCAAGCCTTCATCAAGCTCAAGCTTCCTGCTCTCAGCAAACTCCATCTAACTGAGAAGTGTTAAGATCTTCATCTCTTCTTCACCTGAGTTCTCCTGCTTTCAGGAAGTTCAACTCAGAGTTTCTTTGAAGAAGAAGAAGAAGAAGATTGCTGCTTGAAGACTGTTTCTTTTTATTGTTTACATTCTTCCTGTAGCTTTTCCTTCAGAATTTTCTGAAGAGTTTCTCTGCACTGAAGCAAGACTTCACCTGGACATCTTTGAGCCAGGGGGAGCCTTGATTCCTTAGAGCATTCTAGCTCAGTGCAAGCTTTTGTGCTTCTCTAATCTATTGTAAAATAGAGAAGACATCTTAACCTTCTTCCCCCTCCTGTACAGGGTTATTACTCCCTTCAAAAGTATCCCTTGGTGGCAGGGCACCTGATCAAAAACCTGTGCTTGGTTTTTAGACACCTGATCAAAAGTCTAAAGGGTTTCTGAATCTACCTGAATCAGATTCTGTTGGTGGCAGGGCACCTGATCAAAAACCTGAGTGGATTCCTACCGTGTGGGTAGAAGAGTGGACGTACCCAAGTTGTTTGGGGAACCACTATAAATTTCCTTGTGTCGTCTGGATTCAACTGTTTAATTCCTGTACTGTGGCTGTGAATAGATATAACTAGGCTGCTAGTTGCTGTTTAGGTTTTTCCAAGCTTAACTGTAATTACAGTTAGCTTGTGTTTGTACACAACACTTGTGTTAGGCTTTAAGGTTAAATCAATATCTATAATCTTTTCATTCCGCACTTCACTCCAAGGGAGTTGGGTAGAATATTAAGTTTTGTCTGTGCAAAATTTGATAACTCTATTCACCCCCCCTCTAGAGTAGTATCTATCCCTTCACTTTCAGAACATCTAAGGAGGGCATAAAAAAGTAGAGGTGGAGTTGCCATACTGTGACTTCCATCAAGTGGAAGGTAAAAAAATGGCCACCTACCTAGAGTTCCTAGAGCTGAGAAGAATAAGAGGGTAGGGAAAGCAGTCGCAGGTAGTGCGGATCGAGGAGGTGGTCGTGGGGGCCGATGAAGACTGGTGTGAAGAAAGGGTCGATATAGGGGGCTCTGGAAGGATTGGAGTAATCTACGGGGGAGCAGGGATAAAGGTCACTCGTAAGGGGAGCCTCCAAACCATGTTCCGATGAAGCATTCACATCATAGACCCCACCTCCCATGGAGAGGATTACCTTCCCCTCGAGTGATATGCCGGATCATGAGGATCCATTCTACGATACGCTAGTAGTGCAGGAAGCGATCGAGAACTTCACTATCTCCCGGATCTTGGTGGATAACGGGAGTTTGGTTAATGTCATTTTCAAAAAGGTGTTTGACAGGATGAAGGTGGAGGTAAAGAGGGTGCTGGCCTCAAATAGATCACTCTTCGGGTTCTCGGGAGAAAGGAAAGATGTATAAGGAAGAGTGCGTCTCAATGTGACTTTAGGGAGTCAGTTCCGCACTGCCGGTTCGTGATCGTGGACGCCCCCAACATCTACAATGCCATCTTTTGTCAGCCTCCCATTAGCGCATTCTGGTACATCCCCTCGTCCTTCCATCAGTGCCTCAAGTTTAATGACGGAGGGGTGCAGGTCCGGGTCTGGGGAGACCTTAGTATGGCGAGGCAGTGCTATGTCACCGCAGTTAACACCATCTCGTGGATGGGGAGGCTGAAGTGATGGGGAAGGTGATGAAGGAAGTGTTGGTAGAGTCGGGAGAGAAGAAGACTGTTGGAACACCCTATTACTAATTTGGGTAAGGATCACTATGCTTGTCTTAGGATCCTAGTTGACCTAGTTGTATAGTTGAGAAGGTCAACATTAGAATGAGTCTAGGGCATAGAACTTAGTTTTGAAGCTGCACCCAAGACCACTCCAAGATCAAGGATGAAGAGCTAAGTCTAAAGCAATTTTCGTCGAGCTCAGGTCGACGAATCGTCGAACTCAGTTCGACGCTCTCTGAGCTCAACTTCAACAAATCGTCGAACTCCGGTCGACGATCTTCGAGCTCAGATCGACTATCTGCTTTTAGCTAGCTTCTGCTTAGTCGTCGAACTCCCCTCGACTATCGTCTAGCTCAGTTCGACGATGCCTCCTTCAGCTGTTTCTCAGGTCGCTGAGCTCAGTTCGACGATCTTTGAGCTCAGTTCGACGATTTCTGTCTGCTTATCTCAGTTCATCTCTGAGCTCAGTTCGACGATCGTAGAGCTCAGATCGACGATTATTTGGAGAGATCAACGTCTTCAAGATTTCAAATGCTGCTGATTCTTTGGAATGTTTTTGAATATTATCAGCATTTATGACAGAAGATCTCCCAGCCGTTTGGCGCAAGTTTCAAGGTATCATTCAGAGAATGTTTGCTGGACTTTCCTCTAAAAGACAAGACCATTTATGGAAAACATTTATGACTGACCAACGGCCATCTTTGGACAAGGAGAATATTCAGAAAATCAATTCTATTACTATGGTCCTTAGATATACAGAATAAGAACAACAACAAAAAAACACACAGAGCTGATAGACAGAAAGAAAAAGAAAACACACAGAAGAATACTGTTAGTAGAAGAACAAGAAAACTACAACATCAAGATCTTCTAGCTGACTAAGTGTTCTTGCATCCTCATCTTAGATCTCCAGACACATCATCTCTCAGCTGTCCTGCTGAAACCATTCTTTGCTGGAGATCAAGTTCTGAAGACCTATCACCCTTCTGCAAAGCTTCTCTGCCTGAACCTCTCTACATCTCAGGGGGAGCTTTGACATCTTCAATCCACTTGTGCTTCTCTCATTTGACTGAGAACAGAGAAGACAACTTCAACTTTTACTTTTTCTTTTCCTGCTGTAAAAGGGTTCTTGAACTCCCTTCAAAAGTTCTGTCTGGTTCTGAGAGCCTTGTCAAAACTCAGTGGTGGCAAGACACCTTATCAAAAAATCTAGCTTTGGTTTTTGAGCACCTTATCAAAAGCTCATTGGTGTCAGGACACCTGATCAACTCAGTCCTGAGTGGATTCCTACCAAGGGTGGTAGAAGAGTGGATGTACCCAGTTTTGGGGAACCACTATATTTCCTTGTGTCTTCTGGTTGTGCTTGTGTGATTTGTCTGCTGTGTGCTGTGTCCTTTTCCTTTCAGTTTTTAAGTTTCTGTTAGCACTCTACACTATAGCTTAAATAGAATTTTAATTTGTGCTATTTTATTAATCTGTGAAAAATTATTTTAAGTAAACTCTATTCACCCCCCTCTAGAGTTGAGATAGATCTTACCCTCACTTTCAATTGGTATCAGAGGCAGGTTGGTTGCTCATACTGGTTAACACCTGAACCAAAAGATCCCTGATAAGATCAATCTCTGTAGAGGATTACTTTCTATACATCTATCTACTCATTTAGAGACATGGCACAGAACAAAGATTATGCAAGCACCAGACCACCAGTGTGCAACCTCTCCAAGTTTGCACTCTGGAAGGCAAGGATTAGATTATATATGAATTCTATTGATGAGGATATCTTTAATTCTGTCTTGACAGTGTGTCCAACTCCACCAGCAAGCTCAAGTACAAGTGCTGTTCCACCTCCTTCTGGAACAGATGCAGATATAAAGAAGTGGAAGATTGCAGATGCTAAGGCTATGAACATCTTAGCCCAAACTATGTCTGATGATACTTTTCAAAAGGTAGCTGAATGCAACTCAGCCAAAGAAACCTGGGACAAACTCTCTGAAATTGTCTCAGGATCTGCTGATGAAAGAAAGGATAGAAGGTCTCATCTGATAAGTCAATTTGAGAACTTCAAGAAAGGAGAAGCTGAATCAGTGGCTGACATGCACAATAGACTAAGTCTAATTGTCAATGAGCTAAAAACTTTGGACAAGGAAATCTCTTTAACTGAACTAAATGATAAAATCCTGATGTGCTTTCCCAGCACTTGGGATTCAAGAATCTGGCCAATCAAAGATGCCAGAAGTCTGAATGAGATTACCACTGAAGCTCTCCTGGGCAAGCTCAAATCCTATGAGCTGCTCATTAAAAATAGAGAAGAAGAACAGAAGGCTGCCTCTCCAGCCACAAGGAAAGAAAAGACCATAGCCTTCAGGGCTGCAGAAGAGGAGCCTGAAGATAAAGCCACAGGAAATGATGAGCTCATAAGTCTACTGGCTAAGAGATTCTACAAGATGGCCAGAAAAGATTTCAGAAAAAGGCCATACAAGGGTCATGATAAACCAAGGTATGATAAATCAAATAACAATACAGAAATCATATGCTTTGGTTGCAGGAAACCAGGACACATTGTGCCTGACTGTCCAGAGAACAAGAATAAGGACAAGAGAGATAGAAGAGAAAGAAGAAAAGGAAAGGATCACAAGAAGAACAACTCAGACAAAGCCTCCTCCAGCAAAAACAAACATACAAGGAAGGGCTTTGTTGCTGAGACATGGAGTGAGACTGAAGAGGAATCTGAAGCCTCATCAAGTTCCAGTGATGATGAGGATGATGCAGATGAAAAGGAGTTCTGCATGATGGCCATCAATGCATCACAACAAAACTCTGATGAAGAATCAGAATCAGATTCAGACACTCACCCAGATGAAGATCAGGTAATCAATTCTTTTGATTTTAATTCTGAAGATTTCAAAAGTGAATTTAAGACACTATGCCTAGACCTATTAAACTCTGAGAAGGAGATAATATCTCTCAGGAATCAATTGTCTGAGCATAGTATCCTAAACTCAAAGAACCTCAAGCTCTCTGAGGAGTTAGAATGCTGTAGGGAGGAGATAGCTTCACTGAAAAGTGAGCTATCAAAGGCCAAAAAGTTTGAAGAATCTCTAAATGGGAGAAGTATCAGACTGATGGACATCACAAGCACAGTGAACTCTAGATTCAATAGTACACTGGGCTTGGGTGCCTCATCCAGCCAACCTATAGTGTTAACAACTCTAATCAAATTTGTCTCTGACAAAGGAAAGGGAGTAGTAGAGGTGGCTAGGAAGAATGCAGACCTGCCAGAGAAAATTACAGTTCAACAAAATGCGTCGAGCAGAGCTCGACGATCGTCGAACAATGCTCGACGATCTTACCAAAGATCGTCGACCTCAGCTCGACGACAACCAAACTCTGAACTCCAGCACTATCGATCTTCGAACAGAGATCGACGATTTGACCCAAGATCGTCGACCTCAGCTCGACGATCGTCAAACAGAGTTCAGAATTGTAAGACCCCCTTTTTTTTTCTTTTTCAACCACCGGGGTCTTAGGCCCAGAACCGCCGCTTTGCGGTGACTCCTTCACGTCCCGAAGGATCATCACCACAAGGCGCCGATTCTGCCGGCCAATTTCGATCACAGAAAGTAGCACAATTATTGAAGTAAGAGCAATGCAGTCCACAATAAATAAAATCACATATATATAATAAAACTCCACGAAGGGAGTGTCCACAAAATCATCAGAGTACTATAAATACGGGCTTATGCCCGGTACAAAATGTCCTCACTACAAGTCTCTCATACGGAAGCGAAACAAAATCTACTCAAGGTTCGAGACTCACGGTCCCGGCTGTGTGAACTCCGGAGCTAGACTGCCCCATCTCTAGGCGCACCGATCTCTGGGGCTGCTCCTCCATGCTGGGCTCCACGATCCCCTAAATGATGCGGTTCGAAAACCGTTAGTCATAAAGACTAAGCCCTATCATCCCCTACCCCTTCCCCCATGGCTCCTAGGTACCGAGCAGAGAGGAAGAAAGGGAAGGACATGAAGGTGGAGATTAACATGAAAACAGATGGCAGCGGAAACTAATCTAGCAAGTTGTATTAGGTGAGCAGTTAATAAGTTGTTGTAATAGGTCTAGCAGTAAGAAAAGCAATTAAATGAATTTAAACCTTCACTTATGCGAGAACACATAAGCAAAGGGATCTTTTACAAGGCTCCCATCGTATAAGTGTCCCATACCACTTATACCTTGGGGTGTCGGTTATCAAACAGCAGGGGTTATTATATATTGAAAATAACCTTGATTTATAAACTTGCCCACACAAGCTTATAGACCAAGGGGTCGTTTTGCAGGTCCTAATGTATAAGCGTCCCATTCCACTTATACTTTAGGTGTCAAGGTTGTTATGAATGATTATGATATGCAACTATATGGTGGGTATGTTATGTCATGCAGTGCAACTCACACACCCGACTCTGTGCACACAGACCTTTAGTTCCCCCTTTCGGAGCCGTTACCTCCCAGGATACCTCCGTAGTGGCAAACGGAAGCGGTGGGTTGGGCCTCGCCCACCTCCAAAACCAGTAAAGCACACTGGTCTGACCTATCGTACGCCTCAACGCTTGGTGCACAAAGCGGACGCCTGCGTACTCTTGCCGGCTGGCGCACCGGACTTCTGTTGGCGGAGTGCTAATCACCCCGCCGAGTCAACGATATCGGTGTCGGTGCAATCGAACTCCCCGATATCGAAAGACCCACCACCTTAACTTTTCCTATTTTATGCACATGCAAGTTAAATCGTAAGCACACAAAACCGAGCCGAAGCTCCCCGGACCAAAATGTCCGTCTCCAAACCAACCGAGCCGAAGCTCCCCGGACCATCCCGTCCGTTTCCAAATCAACCGAGCCGAAGCTCCCCGGACCATCCGTCCGTTTCCAAATCAACCTTCCTGTGCCAACAGTGTTGTGAAGAGTGCAGCCCTAGTTACTAAGTTACTCTTGTCGATTTGTTATTACAGTTTACGTTAGCCCAGGACTGCCCCCGGTATACCCCGTGAAGGGCTCTCAAGGGGCACTAGGAACCAAGACGGTGCATTACGGCCCGAAGTTCCCTTTCGCAAGGCACTTATTGTTATTGGTTGTTTTCCCTTAGCCCGATTCCCTTCTCATATTACGATAGACTATCCTAGGGTGATTTTTAAACCTTCCACTCCTCGGGAAAAGCGATCTTTCGCCAAACCCGAGCACCTCTTAACTCTAACTATCACCACTAATCACTACTCTTTATATCTTCATCAGATCATGTTCTATTGCATTTCACAATTTACTAAATGCAGACCGACCTAGGCTACATGTCGAACCGGTTATGCAAGGATCGATTACTCATCCAAATACCCTAAACTATTTACTGGAGACTTATCTTGATATAAATAACCTAAATCCAGAAAATGGAAATTTTCCTAATTTATTTGGCATTTAATTAAATTCCTCGAAAATCCCAAGGGCCACCGGTTTGAACATGAACTATCCTAATTATTCATGCAAGGTGTCCAGCAAATTTATGATAATTAGTAGGCTATCTCAGAAGGCTAAATCCTAAGTATCATAATTTTCTATCATCAAAATAACCTGAAAAACTATTTGGAAATAATCTCTAATTTCTATAGTTTATGAATCAAGTACAGAAAATATTCTTCCAAAAATTCTAAATAATTTATGACATGAAGATTAAGGCCTAAAATTTGCACTGGCTAAGTTTCATAATTTTCCAGCAAGTGTTCTATCCATAATAATTTTTTAAACATAACAGCCCTTTCTATCATTTGTGATTAAAGTACTAGATTTACTCAACATAAAATTCTATAAAAATTCAGGGATCAATGTTCTACTATTCAAGGTCTAAATCCAGAATTTTAACTGATTATAATTAATGTAAAGCCTCCAAATAATTGAAACAACAAATTGGGCTAATAATTCTTTAACACATGAAGTATAATATATATTAATCATAAAATTCCAGAAAAATTACCATAAGTCTAATACATCCTAAAACTCCCTCCTTCCGAGTTTCATAATTTTTGGATTAGATTTAGTGCTTAAAATAATTAAATTACATGTTTATCCTATCCCAAAATCTCAACTTTCGAGGTACCTAACTACCTCCAATTCCTTCACTATTTCAACCAGAGGGTTTTCATAATATCCTCCCTCTCTCCTCCAAATTTCAAGGGCATACAAGAGCTTTTGCTCCTATGTCCTTCACAAACCTCAAACTCCCACCCGTTGGAGTTGAGCCAATCTCTTAGGGTAAAATCCACCCTAAGCCACACCATGTTACCCAAGAGGGTAGACATAGACTCAACAAATCAGTGGCCAACAACTTCAGCCTCTTTTGAGGAGATTTGTCCACTCCATCTCCAATCGTACTTTTCCCCAAAGTACCCCTCACCAAGACCTATCTAGGACTTGATACTTCCCTATTCAAAACTCGACCAATCGAGTAGAAATTTTCTACAGATCTTAATATTGATGCCAGGGACCACCACCCAAAATTTGGGGGAGTTTGGGCTTAATTTCATCTCCTAATTAATTTTATATTGTTTATTAAATTTTTACAAAAACTTTAGGCAAAAGTTCTCCAAAAATTCTCATTTTTGGACAGCCTCTCGATATACATATTATAGACCTCCAGTCCAAATTTCAAGTCATTTGGACATGTTATGAACCGTGGGCAACCATTTTAATTTCTGGTTAACCTAGGTCTTGATCCCACCAAAATGAGTGCTGTGTTCAAACCACTCACCCAAATTGAATAAAATCAATTTTAAATTAAAGTAGACCCCGAGGGCTACAACTTTTGTGTCTGGTCATTTTTCCTAATTCGGCCTCTAAGTGCCTCATTTTGCAGCCTTAAAATATACTAAACCGAGTATATTTTTCCTTATAAAATTATTTACATTATTTATAAATATAAAACGATTTACTGTTCATCTTCTTCATGAACCCGAACAGACACAGGAAAAATCATTTTTCCTGTAAGCATTCCGTGATCCGTTGCCGGCCGTCCGGTCACTTCCCTGGCCAGCCACCACCACCACCACCTCCGTTGAGGCGATGGCTAGCGGTCGGCGGTGGTTTGGCCGCCGGAGGTGGCGGTTTCCGGCGAACTCAAAATACCTTTTTCATGGTTTTTCCATGAAAACGAGAGATGGATCCGGCTCCGTTGAGCGCGAACCTATTTTCTAAGAATCCTACGATCTACCCATGAAAAGAAGGAGCAGAGGAGGACCTTGTTCGCGGTTTGAAGGCGAGAAGAGCGTCGGGGTGCCATGGCGCGGTGGTGGCGTTTGCTGAACTTCTCCTACAGCAAGAACAAAGGTCTGTTCTGATTACTTGAGCGTGTAACCTTCTCCTCTTGTCCAGGTGGGCTTTTATAACTCAGGAAGTGGGAAGGTGAATGGCTAAAGCCATTATGGCCATGAAGTTTCCCCCTTAACGTTTCGGTTACGGTGAAGGGATAAGAAACGGCGGAAACTGAACAGGTGTGTCCAGCTGGCGATTTTCTATTGGACCACCTTTTCCTTATTTATTATATAATTACAGAAGGAAAACGGCCGGAAGTTACTCCTGGTGTAACTTCCCACACCAGCATTTATTACCACGCGTGTTGGAATAATTTCGGGCCTGAACCGTCGTTTCGGTCAATGTCACGGGCGTGACACATAGGTCACGGGCGTGACAGACCCGGGTAGTCCATTCTGGGTTCGACGATCGTCGAACTGAGATCGACGATCGTCGATCGAAGGTCACGGGCGTGACACCTGTGTCACGGGCGTGACAGGTCCGAACGGCAGATTTCTGGTCGACGATCGTCGAATTGAGATCGACGATCGTCGAAGGCTGGTCACGCCCTAGGTCACGGGCGTGACCTCCAGGTCACGGGCGTGACATGCCCGAACGGCAAGTTTCGAGCTCGACGATCGTCGAATTGAGGTCGACGATCGTCGAAGGCTAGTCACGCCCTAGGTCACGGGCGTGACACTCATGTCACGGGCGTGACATGCTCGGGCCGCAAGGTCGACGATCGTCTCACGGCGATCGACGATCGTCGATGGGGTCACGCCCATAGTCACGGGCGTGACATCTTGGTCACGGGCGTGACATGCCCAGACAGCGCGTTCGACGATCGTCTCGTGGAGATCGACGATCGTCGAAGTAGACACGCCCAGGTCACGGGCGTGACGGGCCGGTCACGGGCGTGACCAACCCGTGACCCGCAATATTGGTCGCTTTATTTCCAATTTTGGACTTCCTAGGGTTCCGTCACGACCAATCTGACTCCTAGGGGTCTAGCCGGAAATGGGATGTTACAAATCCCAATAAACAAAACAAAATTTCGTCCCCGAAATTGAGGTTGAGCCTACGGGGATTTCTATCGGAATAAATTAATCTTGTAACGTCCCATTCGATCTTTCTATTGGGTTCAGGCGACCGTTCGTTTGATAACGAAGACAATCTCCCCAATAAACAAAAGATTAGCCCCTACCATTCTGATTAAGTGTGCATGCCTAGGTCCTAGATTTCCCTTGTCTAGTCTTAACATTCCAAAACAAGAAGGCAGTTTATAGTATACCGAGAGGTGGTGAGATGTACCTGACTGAACAACTCTGGGTATCTTTGCCTCATCAGATCCTGCGGTTCCCAGGTGTGCTCCTCCTGACCGTGATTTCTCCACAGAACCTTGACTAAGGGAATCTTCTTGCGGCGCAAGATCCGCACTCCTTTGTCATCGATCCGAACCGGCTCCAAGTGAACAGATCGGTCTGAAGCTACCGGCCCTTCTGTGGTCAAAATTCGCTGCTCCGGGCGTAGTAGAGCCCTTCTCAGCGAAGAGATGTGGAAGATGTCGTGTAGAGCTGCCAGCTCTGGTGGCAACTCTAGCCTGTAGGCTAAGGGTCCGATCCGCTCCAGGATCCGGTAAGGGCCCATATACCTAGGGCTGAGTTTCTTCCTCCGACCGCGCACCCGTGAGACTCCGTGCATGGGCCGGATCTTCAAGAACACTCGATCTCCTACCCGGAACTCCACCTGACGATGCCGAGCGTCATAGTATTTTGCTTATCTGCTCCGCGCCTCCAGCATCCTATCTCTGATCAGCCTCACCTGAGCCTCGGTGTCTTCAACGAAATCCGATCCCAGCAGCTTCGGATCCTCGTCCTGAACCCAAGAAAGCGGGGTCCTACATTTCCTTCCATACAAGGCCTCATAAGGCGCCATCCTGATGCTGGACTGGTAGCTATTATTGTAGGAGAACTCGACCAAGGGTAACATCTTCTCCCACGGCTCCCCTCGGTCTAGTATACACAGCCGTAGTAAGTCCTCCAAGGTCCTGTTGGTGCGCTCGGTCTGCCCGTCCGTCTGAGGGTGGAAGGCCGTGCTAAAAGTCAACCGGGTGCCCAAATATGCCTGCACTGACCGCCACTCCCTGGATGTAAACCGTCCATCGCGGTCCGACACTATCGTCCGGGGCACGCCATGATATCGGACATACTGCTCCACAAACTTCCGTACCAGCACTCCCACCGAGTCATCCTTCCTGATCGGTATAAAGCGGGCCACCTTCGTCAGCCGATCGACAATCACCCAAATCGAGTCATTCCCTGTCCGAGACCGGGGAAGACCATGTATAAAATCCATCGCTATGTCGTCGAACTTCCACTCCGGCACCGGGAGTGGCTGCAACAGTCCTGCGGGGTTCCTGCACTCCGCCTTCACCAACTGACACGCCTCGCAATGGGTCACGAAGTACGTAATGTCCTTCTTCATGCCCGGCCAAAACATCGTCCTCTTCAGATCAGCGGTCATCTTTGTGATCCCCGGGTGCACGGAGTACCGGCTGCAATGCGCCTCCGTCAAAATATCCTCTCGGATCTGGCCTCCTGCTGGTATATACACTCTGCCTCTGAAGTGGAGCAACCCATCCCTCAGGGAATAATCCCCTGTCGAACCTTCCTCCAAAGCTCGGAACATCGGCTCTGCCCCCGCATCTGTCCTCTGTCCGTCCCGAATGCGATCCCGAATATCGTCAATGGCCACTATCGATGCCAGATACTCCCTATACAGATCTGGGTCATCCTCGGACACTAGGGATATCTGCATGTCTCTGAATGACTGGACCAGCTCCATAGACATAACCTGGGGCCCAGCTTCGGAAGTGGCCGCTCTCCGACTTAACGCGTCGGCCACCACATTTGCCTTCCCTGGGTGGTAGTGCATCTCATACTGATAATCTGCTAAGAACTCCACCCAGCGCCTCTGCCTGATATTCAGCTCCTTCTGAGTGTCCACGTATTTCAAGTTCTTGTGATCGGAGAAGATGTCGCAGTGGACTCCATAAAGGTAATGACGCCAGACCTTCAGAGCAAAAACGACCGCTCCCATCTCGAGGTCGTGCACCGGGTAGTTCCTCTCATGGGTCTTCAGCTGGCGGGAGGCATATGCTATGACATGTCCGTTCTGCATCAGCACCGCTCCCATCCCTTGGTACGAAGCGTCGGTATACACCTGGAATCCTTCCTTTCCCGATGGAAGGGCCAGAATAGGGGCTGAGATGAGTCGGTCCTTCAGCTCCTGAAAAGCCGCCTGGCACTGCGGGGTCCAGACAAAAGGTGTCTCCTTCTTTGTCAAAGATGTGAGAGGGAGGGCAATCCGAGAGAACCCCTCCACGAACTTCCGGTAGTAACCGGCAAGTCCCAAGAAACTGCGTACATCGGTGGCCGTCCTCAGCTGCGGCCAATCGCGAACTGCCCGAATCTTTGCTGGATCTACTGCTAGCCCGGCTCCGCTGATGATGTGACCTAAGAAGGCCACCTCCTTCAACCAGAACTGACACTTGCTGAATTTTGCATAAAGGTGGTGCTCCCGCAATCTCTCCAAGGTCAGTACCAGATGTCGAGTGTGTTCCTCCTCCGTCCTGGAGTAGATCAGAATGTCGTCTATGAATACTATGATGAACACATCCAAGTAGGCTTCGAAAACCCGGTTCATGAGACTCATGAACGCCGACGGAGCATTCGTGAGCCCGAAGGGCATCACGGTGAACTCATACAGGCCATATCTGCTACTAAAGGCCGTCTTCGGGATATCCTCCTCCTGGATCTGCAACTGGTAGTATCCTGATCTCAAGTCCAGCTTCGAGAAATAGTGGGCTCCCTCCAGCTGGTCAAATAATTCGTCTATCCGTGGGAGCGGATAGGTATTCCGGACGGTCAGCCTGTTTAGCGCTCGATAATCGATGCACAGGCGGAGTGTCCCATCCTTCTTCTTTACAAATAAGACCGGTGCTCCCCATGGCGAGGAACTCGGTCTGACAAAACCTGCCTCCACCAATTCCTGCAACTGGGTCCGAAACTCTGCCAACTCCTTTGGGGCCATCCGATAAGGGGCCCTAGACGCCGGCTTGGCCCCCGGCACAAGCTGTATCTGAAAATCCTGCTCTCGGTGTGGAGGTAATCCTGGTAGTTTCTCTGGAAAGACGTCAGCGAAATCTCGCACCACTGGGATGTCTGTTACCGACTCCTTGACTTCCGCCACCTCGAAAAGAATCTGATAGACCTCCTCTCCCTGCAGATGGGCCTTAACGGCCTGTACCGAAGATAAGAGTATACGAGAGACAGGTCTTATACCTTCAATGGTAATGAAAGAGTCCCCGTGTCTCACGGTGATCCTCTTTGCCTGGCAGTCAATCTGGGCATAGTTCCAGTGCAGCCATACCATGCCCAGGATCAGGTCGTAGTCCGTCAGCTTCAAAATCGTCGCTGGAGCCTCGAACGCTTTTCCACCAATTTCTGCCTCCATATTGCAGTGATCCGTGGTAAGGAGCTCAGATCCATCCGGTAGTCGCACCCTCATCCTCGAGCCTGTGAACCGCTCCACACCTTCCAGTCCTTCCACGAACGACTCCGACACAAAGGAGTGAGTAGCTCCAGTATCGAACAGCGTGCGGGCAGGCTTGCCGCTGATGAAGACTATACCCGGGGTGATTAGATATCTTAGGGTTCTATAATGAGTTTTTACCTTCCTTGCTATCAATCTAGTGCGATTCAAAGTTTTAACAACTTAAAGGGAAAATTCTATGAAAACAAAGAAGCATTGCGGCATATCTGCGATGACCTGCTCCGGATTCCGCGGCTGCGCAAGGTCCAAGGCATATACCTGCTCCTTTCCCTGTCTACGATCTTCCCCCTGGTATCCTCGACCGCGGCCGCGTCCTCGGCCTCCGTAATGCTGAGCTGGTGGGCCGCCCTGATGTGCTGGAGGTGGTGCCCCCCTCATGGGGCAGTTCCTCCGAATGTGCCCAAACTGATGACAAAAGTAGCACTCTGGGGGATACGCCATTCCCCCGGGTCTCGGCATCTCCTGCATCCGAAGGGGTGGAGGGGCCAATACCACCTGTTCCCTCGGCTCCGGCCTCACGTCCTGACGAGGCTGGTCCTCTGTCCTCCTCCCCTCTGGTACAGCACCCCGCCGCTGGTCATTCCTTCCTCTTCGCCCCTGATCCTCTGCTGGCCGTTTCCGGCCCCGGGTGGTGTGCCAATCTGCCTCAATCCTTTTGGCCATCTCCAAAATCCGGGAGATGGGCCCGTCAGATACAAACAAGAGGGCCTCCCTCAAGTCCTCACGTAGGCCCTTATAGAACCTCCTGATATACCCTGCCTCGTCCAGCTGGTAGGAATCTGCGTATCGAGCCAGGTGGTCAAACTCTCGATGGTACTCCACCACGGTCCGAGTACCCTGCTTCAGCTGTAAGAACCGCTCCTCCAAATCATCCCTAGCCGACTGCGGAACGAAATGCTCCAGCAGTGCGGCCCTGAACTCCTCCCAAGTGATCTCCGCAACCTCCCTATCAGCAAATGTTGTGTCCAACAGCGTCTTCCACCACCTCTTTGCATGGGACTCCAGGCAGGAGACAACCAGAGCCACCTTCTCCTCCCATGGACACCGAATCCCGGTCAGCATCTCGTACATGATATCCAGCCATTCCTCCGTCCGAACAGCCGACTCTGTCCCCAGATAGGACGGGGGAGCCAGTCCTCGGAAGATGCTTAGCCAGTTGGCCCCCGGATTTGGCTGCGGGGCCAGAACCTGCTGGGCCCTGAAGGCCTCCAGAATGGCAGTCAGGGTCTGTCCCATGTCTGACTGAAGGAAAGGAGTGGGGGCCGGTGGGGGTGGTGCAACATCCTGAGCCTGTGGAACTCCACCTTGAGGCGTAGTCCGTGCTGGAGGCTGCGTAACAAAAACACACGCTGAGAAAACGTTCAAATACTACATAAAGGTGGACAAATTATATGTGATCCCCATATGGGCACACCACTGCTTCCGCTGCTTAGTTTGTCCCCAAACTAAACTCGAGCGGGGGTGACCGAGGGTTTGTGGACTGCTACTTCCTTCTGATCGATGTTTGCTCTGATACCACTTGTAAGACCCCCTTTTTTTTTTCTTTTTCAACCACCGGGGTCTTAGGCCCAGAACCGCCGCTTTGCGGTGACTCCTTCACGTCCCGAAGGATCATCACCACAAGGCGCCGATTCTGCCGGCCAATTTCGATCACAGAAAGTAGCACAATTATTGAAGTAAGAGCAATGCAGTCCACAATAAATAAAATCACATATATATATAATAAAACTCCACGAAGGGAGTGTCCACAAAATCATCAGAGTACTATAAATACGGGCTTATGCCCGGTACAAAATGTCCTCACTACAAGTCTCTCATACGGAAGCGAAACAAAATCTACTCAAGGTTCGAGACTCACGGTCCCGGCTGTGTGAACTCCGGAGCTAGACTGCCCCATCTCTAGGCGCACCGATCTCTGGGGCTGCTCCTCCATGCTGGGCTCCACGATCCCCTAAATGATGCGGTTCGAAAACCGTTAGTCATAAAGACTAAGCCCTATCATCCCCTACCCCTTCCCCCATGGCTCCTAGGTACCGAGCGGAGAGGAAGAAAGGGAAGGACATAAAGGTGGAGATTAACATGAAAACAGATGGCAGCGGAAACAAATCTAGCAAGTTGTATTAGGTGAGCAGTTAATAAGTTGTTGTAATAGGTCTAGCAGTAAGAAAAGCAATTAAATGAATTTAAACCTTCACTTATGCGAGAACACATAAGCAAAGGGATCTTTTACAAGGCTCCCATCGTATAAGTGTCCCATACCACTTATACCTTGGGGTGTCGGTTATCAAACAGCAGGGGTTATTATATATTGAAAATAACCTTGATTTATAAACTTGCCCACACAAGCTTATAGACCAAGGGGTCGTTTTGCAGGTCCTAATGTATAAGCGTCCCATTCCACTTATACTTTAGGTGTCAAGGTTGTTATGAATGATTATGATATGCAACTATATGGTGGGTATGTTATGTCATGCAGTGCAACTCACACACCCGACTCTGTGCACACAGACCTTTAGTTCCCCCTTTCGGAGCCGTTACCTCCCAGGATACCTCCGTAGTGGCAAACGGAAGCGGTGGGTTGGGCCTCGCCTACCTCCAAAACCAGTAAAGCACACTGGTCTGACCTATCGTACGCCTCAACGCTTGGTGCACAAAGCGGACGCCTGCGTACTCTTGCCGGCTGGCGCACCGGACTTCTGTTGGCGGAGTGCTAATCACCCCGCCGAGTCAACGATATCGGTGTCGGTGCAATCGAACTCCCCGATATCGAAAGACCCACCACCTTAACTTTTCCTATTTTATGCACATGCAAGTTAAATCGTAAGCACACAAAACCGAGCCGAAGCTCCCCGGACCAAAACGTCCGTCTCCAAACCAACCGAGCCGAAGCTCCCCGGACCATCCCGTCCGTTTCCAAATCAACCGAGCCGAAGCTCCCCGGACCATCCGTCCGTTTCCAAATCAACCTTCCTGTGCCAACAGTGTTGTGAAGAGTGCAGCCCTAGTTACTAAGTTACTCTTGTCGATTTGTTATTACAGTTTACGTTAGCCCAGGACTGCCCCCGGTATACCCCGTGAAGGGCTCTCAAGGGGCACTAGGAACCAAGACGGTGCATTACGGCCCGAAGTTCCCTTTCGCAAGGCACTTATTGTTATTGGTTGTTTTCCCTTAGCCCGATTCCCTTCTCATATTACGATAGACTATCCTAGGGTGATTTTTAAACCTTCCACTCCTCGGGAAAAGCGATCTTTCGCCAAACCCGAGCACCTCTTAACTCTAACTATCACCACTAATCACTACTCTTTATATCTTCATCAGATCATGTTCTATTGCATTTCACAATTTACTAAATGCAGACCGACCTAGGCTACATGTCGAACCGGTTATGCAAGGATCGATTACTCATCCAAATGCCCTAAACTATTTACTGGAGACTTATCTTGATATAAATAACCTAAATCCAGAAAATGGAAATTTTCCTAATTTATTTGGCATTTAATTAAATTCCTCGAAAATCCCAAGGGCCACCGGTTTGAACATGAACTATCCTAATTATTCATGCAAGGTGTCCAGCAAATTTATGATAATTAGTAGGCTATCTCAGAAGGCTAAATCCTAAGTATCATAATTTTCTATCATCAAAATAACCTGAAAAACTATTTGGAAATAATCTCTAATTTCTATAGTTTATGAATCAAGTACAGAAAATATTCTTCCAAAAATTCTAAATAATTTATGACATGAAGATTAAGGCCTAAAATTTGCACTGCCTAAGTTTCATAATTTTCCAGCAAGTGTTCTATCCATAATAATTTTTTAAACATAACAGCCCTTTCTATCATTTGTGATTAAAGTACTAGATTTACTCAACATAAAATTCTATAAAAATTCAGGGATCAATGTTCTACTATTCAAGGTCTAAATCCAGAATTTTAACTGATTATAATTAATGTAAAGCCTCCAAATAATTGAAACAACAAATTGGGCTAATAATTCTTTAACACATGAAGTATAATATATATTAATCATAAAATTCCAGAAAAATTACCATAAGTCTAATACATCCTAAAACTCCCTCCTTCCGAGTTTCATAATTTTTGGATTAGATTTAGTGCTTAAAATAATTAAATTACATGTTTATCCTATCCAAAATCTCAACTTTCGAGGTACCTAACTACCTCCAATTCCTTCACTATTTCAACCAGAGGGTTTTCATAATATCCTCCCCCTCTCCTCCAAATTTCAAGGGCATACAAGAGCTTTTGCTCCTATGTCCTTCACAAACCTCAAACTCCCACCCGTTGGAGTTGAGCCAATCTCTTAGGGTAAAATCCACCCTAAGCCACACCATGTTAACCAAGAGGGTAGACATAGACTCAACAAATCAGTGGCCAACAACTTCAGCCTCTTTTGAGGAGATTTGTCCACTCCATCTCCAATCGTACTTTTCCCCAAAGTACCCCTCACCAAGACCTATCTAGGACTTGATACTTCCCTATTCAAAACTCGACCAATCGAGTAGAAATTTTCTACAGATCTTAATATTGATGCCAGGGACCACCACCCAAAATTTGGGGGAGTTTGGGCTTAATTTCATCTCCTAATTAATTTTATATTGTTTATTAAATTTTTACAAAAACTTTAGGCAAAAGTTCTCCAAAAATTCTCATTTTTGGACAGCCTCTCGATATACATATTATAGACCTCCAGTCCAAATTTCAAGTCATTTGGACATGTTATGAACCGTGGGCAACCATTTTAATTTCTGGTTAACCTAGGTCTTGATCCCACCAAAATGAGTGCTGTGTTCAAACCACTCACCCAAATTGAATAAAATCAATTTTAAATTAAAGTAGACCCCGAGGGCTACAACTTTTGTGTCTGGTCATTTTTCCTAATTCGGCCTCTAAGTGCCTCATTTTGCAGCCTTAAAATATACTAAACCGAGTATATTTTTCCTTATAAAATTATTTACATTATTTATAAATATAAAACGATTTACTGTTCATCTTCTTCATGAACCCGAACAGACACAGGAAAAATCATTTTTCCTGTAAGCATTCCGTGATCCGTTGCCGGCCGTCCGGTCACTTCCCTGGCCAGCCACCACCACCACCACCTCCGTTGAGGCGATGGCTAGCGGTCGGCGGTGGTTTGGCCGCCGGAGGTGGCGGTTTCCGGCGAACTCAAAATACCTTTTTCATGGTTTTTCCATGAAAACGAGAGATGGATCCGGCTCCGTTGAGCGCGAACCTATTTTCTAAGAATCCTACGATCTACCCATGAAAAGAAGGAGCAGAGGAGGACCTTGTTCGCGGTTTGAAGGCGAGAAGAGCGTCGGGGTGCCATGGCGCGGTGGTGGCGTTTGCTGAACTTCTCCTACAGCAAGAACAAAGGTCTGTTCTGATTACTTGAGCGTGTAACCTTCTCCTCTTGTCCAGGTGGGCTTTTATAACTCAGGAAGTGGGAAGGTGAATGGCTAAAGCCATTATGGCCATGAAGTTTTCCCCCTTAACGTTTCGGTTACGGTGAAGGGATAAGAAACGGCGGAAACTGAACAGGTGTGTCCAGCTGGCAATTTTCTATTGGACCACCTTTTCCTTATTTATTATATAATTACAGAAGGAAAACGGCCGGAAGTTACTCCTGGTGTAACTTCCCACACCAGCATTTATTACCACGCGTGTTGGAATAATTTCGGGCCTGAACCGTCGTTTCGGTCAATGTCACGGGCGTGACACATAGGTCACGGGCGTGACAGACCCGGGTAGTCCATTCTGGGTTCGACGATCGTCGAACTGAGATCGACGATCGTCGATCGAAGGTCACGGGCGTGACACCTGTGTCACGGGCGTGACAGGTCCGAACGGCAGATTTCTGGTCGACGATCGTCGAATTGAGATCGACGATCGTCGAAGGCTGGTCACGCCCTAGGTCACGGGCGTGACCTCCAGGTCACGGGCGTGACATGCCCGAACGGCAAGTTTCGAGCTCGACGATCGTCGAATTGAGGTCGACGATCGTCGAAGGCTGGTCACGCCCTAGGTCACGGGCGTGACACTCATGTCACGGGCGTGACATGCTCGGGCCGCAAGGTCGACGATCGTCTCACGGCGATCGACGATCGTCGATGGGGTCACGCCCATAGTCACGGGCGTGACATCTTGGTCACGGGCGTGACATGCCCAAACAGCGCGTTCGACAATCGTCTCGTAGAGATCGACGATCGTCGAAGTAGACACGCCCAGGTCACGGGCGTGACGGGCCGGTCACGGGCGTGACCAACCCGTGACCCGCAATATTGGTCGCTTTATTTCCAATTTTGGGCTTCCTAGGGTTCCGTCACGACCAATCTGACTCCTAGGGGTCTAGCCGGAAATGGGATGTTACAAGAATTGTGAACACATTTTCAATGGCTCAGTCAAATTCAATCCTAAAAGTTGCACATCCCATGGATTCAACCCCTATACTGAATGGATAGTACCTCCTAGGAGATACCATCCTGAAGGCTATAAGAGTCAACCTGGGATGTCCTTTATTTCAGAATTTAAAGGTTATCAACCTAGGCCCAAGGTTAACTGGGTCAAAAACAAATAAGCTGTTTTTGTGCAGGTGAAAACCTATCCAGCATCAAACCATCAATGGTATCTGGATAGTGGGTGCTCAAAGCACATGACAGGGGACAAGGACAATTTCACTTCCTTCAAAGCCAAGCTTGGACCCAAAGTAATTTTTGGAGACTCAAGCTTTGGAACTACAAAAGGATATGGTGCAGTCCAAATTGGCCTAGTCACCTTCAAAAAGGTGGCATATGTTGAAGGACTCAAGCACAACCTGATAAGTATCAGTCAATTGTGTGATGAAGGATATCAAGTAACCTTTAACAAAGCCATATGCAAAGTCCAGTCAGTGGACAACACAACTGTGTTGACAGGTAACAGAAGAGGTAACATTTAATTAGTGAATTTTCTTTCACCTGTAGTAGATATCTGCCTGTTTAACTCCATTTCAAAACCAAACATTTTGTGGCATAAAAGACTAGGACACATTAACCTTAAAACCATTGCTAGGCTATCCAAAGACAACCTTGTTAGAGGACTACCTTCTGGTCCCTACAAGAAGGAAGGACTTTGCAAGGCATGTCAATTAGGCAAGCAAACTAAAAGTAGTTTTAACTCAATTAATAAGAGTGATTCACCTAGGATTTTGTACCTGTTGCATATGGATCTTTTTGGACCCATATCAGTGCAAAGCCTAGGAGGGAAATCCTATACTTTAGTGATTGTAGATGACTTCTCAAGATTCACTTGGGTATTCTTTCTGAGGAAGAAGTCTGATAACTTCAAGTGTTTGACAGATTTTCTCAAATGCATTCAGATTGAGTTCAACACTCACATTGCCCTGATCAGAAGTGATCATGGGACAGAGTTTGATTCTCTTCTCATGCAAGAGTTCTGTCAAAGTGAAGGGATCAGGCACACTTTCTCAGCTCCTAGAACCCCTCAACAAAATGGGGTAGCTGAAAAGAAAAATAGAACCCTAATTGAATCTGCTACTACATTGTTGTCAGATGCTCACCTACCTCTATCCTTTTGGGCTGAGGCAGTGAACACCTCCAACTATGTGTTGAACAGAAGCCTGATACATAAACTGAAGGGCAAGACTCCCTATGAACTGCTCAAAGGGAAGAAACCTAAAGTAAACTATTCTAAAGTTTTTGGTTGTATTTGCTATGTTCATAATAATGACAAGAAGTATCTAGCTAAATTTCAAGCCAAAGCTGATGAAGGAGTGTTTCTGGGATACTCTATGATCAGCAAGGCCTATAGAGTGTACAACAAATCTTCTTGTAAAATTGAAGAGTCTGTTCATGTTGTTTTTGATGAAGCTAACATGTCTTTCAAGGAGAAGAATGCTTCTACCATAGAATCTTTGCAGGTACATTCTTTAGCTGAAGACTTGAACAAACTGCAAGTTACTGAAAAGAATGACAGCAGTGATGATGAAGAAGAAGTTCAACATCTAAAAGAAAATCACCTTGAAGAACCTGTTGTTGTTCCACTAGAGGAAACAACAACACAGGCTGGTGAACAATCAACACCTCCTGTTGATTTAGTAACAATAAGAGATCATCCAATTTCCCAAGTTGTTGGAGACATCTCAGCTGGTGTGCAAACCAGAAATCAGGTCAACCAGAACCTAATGCACACTTGCTTCCTATCTCAATTTGAGCCTCAATCCATTCAAGATGCAGAGCAAGATCCACACTGGATCATTGCAATGCAAGAGGAGCTGCATCAATTTGAAAGAAATCAGGTTTGGGAACTAGTGCCTAAGCCAAAAGATCATCCCATTGTTGGAACAAAGTGGGTCTTCAGAAATAAGTTGGATGATCAAGGAGTCATAGTCAGAAACAAGGCAAGGCTTGTTGCTCAAGGGTACTCTCAACAAGAAGGAATAGATTATGATCAGACCTTTGCACCAGTTGCAAGGTTAGAGGCCATCAGAATATTCCTAGCATATGCTGCTCACAAAGGATTCAAAGTATACCAAATGGATGTGAAAAGTGCATTTCTTAATGGGGACATCAAAGAGGAAGTCTTTGTTAGACAACCTCCAGGTTTTATCTCTCTAACTCACCCTGATTATGTTTACAAACTGCATAAAGCATTATATGGTCTCAAGCAAGCTCCCAGAGCATGGTATGAGACCCTAGCATGCTTTCTTCTGGAAAATGGTTTTATTAGGGGGAGAGTAGACCAAACTCTTTTTATTAGAACCCATAAGTCCCACTCCCTACTAGTACAAATCTATGTAGATGATATCATATTTGGCTCTACTGATTCAAATTTGTGCAAGAGGTTCTCCAACCTAATGCATTCCAAATTTGAAATGAGTAGCATGGGTGAGCTCTCCTTCTTCTTAGGATTGCAAGTCAAGCAACATGCTGAAGGCATCTTTATTTCTCAAGCCAAGTATGCAAAAGAATTGGTCAAGAAGTTTGGTATGTCTGAAGCATCTTGTATGAAAACACCCATGCCTACCAATGCTGTATTGGATGCTGATCAGCATGGGAAGCCAGTTGATCAGACAACATATAGAGCAATAATTGGCTCTCTACTGTACCTTACAGCTAGCAGACCAGATATAATGTTTGCTACATGCATATGTGCTAGATTCCAAGTTAACCCTAGAGAGTCACACCTAACACTAGTTAAAAGGATTCTTAGGTATGTAAAGAGTTGTCCAAATCTAGGACTCTGGTATCCAAAAGAATCAGGATTTGAATTAACTGGATTTTCAGATGCTGATTATGCTGGATGCAGAATAGACAGGAAAAGCACCAGTGGAACATGTCAGTTCCTTGGTGACAGACTTGTCTCCTGGTTTTGTAAGAAGCAAACATCTGTGTCAACTTCAACTGCTGAAGCTGAGTATATGGCTGCAGGCAGTTGTTGCTCACAAATATTGTGGATACAAAATCAGCTTCTAGACTATGGTTACAACTTAGAGCAGTCAAAAATTTTCTGTGATAATACTAGTGCTATTTCTATAGCACAAAATCCAGTCCTCCATAGTAGGACAAAACACATAGAAATCAGGCATCATTTTCTAAGGGATAATGTAGAGAAAAACAAAATTGAACTTCAATATATTCCTACTGATTTGCAAAGGGGAGATATTTTCACCAAACCCTTGGATGAAAAGAAACACAGGTTCTTCCTAAATCAGTTAGGCATGATAGATGGAGGAAGTCTTAATTAAAATCCAAGATTTTGAAAAGCTAAAACAGACCAAGACTAGGCTAAAAAATTCTGTCTTTTTGAATGAGTTTAGACTCTGAACTGCGCTCGACGTTTTCTCAAAAATCGTCGAACGGAGATCAACGATTTTCCAAAAATCGTCGACCAGAGATCGACGCTTTTGCTATCGTCGATCTGAGTTCAGAGCCTTCGCTAGATCTAGAATTTTTTTTCTTCTTCTGTTCAGAGGCCGTCGAGCTGAGCTCGACGTTTTTCAACATCGTCGAACGAAGATCGCCGATTTTGAAGACTCTTCAGATTCCCTCTATAGCCTAAATCGTCGAGCTGAGATCGACGCTTCGTCGAGCTGAGCTCAACGATTTTCTTTTTCGCCGTCGAACCCTAATATAAAATCATTTCTCAGCCGTCGTTCTCCTTTTACGCTTTCATACTCTGCAACTTTCTTCCTTTTCCCTCCAAATTTTCTACGCTTGGTCGTTTTTGGTTTTCTGTTGCAGGTACACATGGCTGATTCGAGTGCTGCTATTGCCAAGATGAAGTTCGACACCGGTTTCGACATAGACATAAACTCATTTGATGGAAGCGACCAGCGCTTCAAGGATGTTCTGAATCTATTCAGAGAACAACAGCTAACCCAGATAATGACCACCAGGATGAAGATTGCATCAGAGGAGATTAAGGAATGGTGTTATACCGCAGCAGATGAGACTGAGAATACTGTTGTCGGCACCATTAAGGGGACCCAGGTAATTCTATCCCCGGCTTTATTAACTGAAGTCTTTCAACTCAGTACTGGAGAAGACTCCATTGATCTGTCTGGAGAGGAGTATGCCTCCATGTTAGATAGGATGGGTCATAATGTACTTAACCCTAATAAGCTGCTGAAAAAGAATCTGGCTATAGAATTCCAGTTCCTGGCTGATGTAGTTGGAAAGGTGCTATTGGCCAAGCACTCCGCTCATGACACAATTTCCAGGTATCAGTTCTGCCTGATGGGAGCCTTACTGGATAAGAAACACCTCGACTGGGGCTCCATCTTCTTCACCCTGATTAAGAAGAAGATAAGCAAGTCTGCAGTCAGTTTTGGAAGAATCTTGGGGGTCTTTCTGCACTCAAGGTGCCCTGACCTTTTGACCTCTTCTGGGATGTTCATCAATGCATCCAAGAGGCTCTCCTGTGCCCTCTTCAGTAAATGGGACAGGCAGATAATCAACCCCTCCAGGGCTGCTGCAACACTTCTCTCAGGCACAAGGACCAATCTGGTCACTCCTTCAGTAGAAGAGCTGCCTGCTTCTTCTTCTCCTCAAGCCATAACCACCCAAGCCACATATACCCAAGCCATCACCTCCTCACCACCAGTCTCCACCATCATTATCTCATCTCCCATTACAATTTCCTCACCTATGTCATCCCCTCCACCATCCACCTCAGAGGACTTCCATCCTCTCTTTTCCTATCAAATCCACACTCAACCATCATTCTCCCTTTTAGAGGATTCCTTCATGGATGACTCTCCCTCTTCTCCTCCTGAGACATCTTCCCTCCACCAAATGCTCACTGACATCCTCTCTCAACCCTCCTTCATACCCTCCTTTACTCTCCCACTCTCCACCTCAACCTTCTCTATCCCCATCATTCCATCTTCTGAACCAACAATCCCTACTCCACCTACCTCCACCTTTTCAGCTTCAGTCACCATCCCTCCATCCACCTTGACTACTACCTCTGCTCAAGCCTCACTTGGGCATGTAGATCTTCCTAGCCTGGCTGACAGGCTCTATGAGTTGCTAGCTCCCAAGCTGGTATCTCTGCTGGAGTCCTCCCTGACTCCACTCCTGAAGCAAGTCCAGGAGCTGTCCGCCAAGCTTAATTCTTTTTCCTCCTCCCAGGCAATCCCTTCTACTGGGTGCCTTGGTTCACCTCTCTCTGAACCAAGGCAGGGGGAGATGCCTTATGAAGAAGTGGATGTGCCAGCTCCAGCTCCAGCTTCTACTCTCTCAGCAAGCTCAGGATGTGCTTTTGCACTTAATCTGCAGAGGTTGCTATCCAGATTTGATACAGCCTATCTCAGCTGTCTGCCTCCAGTTACTGCTAAAGATCTGTCCAAGGCCATTGTGCCTGTACCTGTCTGTAATCCCAGCCAGATTGTTTCCTACATCAAGTCATGGAAGGCTGTGGATGTATCTGATGCTGCTACTAAGGCCACTGTGCCTCCTCTTGTTGATACTGCTGCTGCTGCTGCTGCTGACATAGAAATGATTCCAGCACCTAATGCTGAGGAAAATGTTGTTGAAACTAATGATGCAAAGCTTACCTCATACTTGGAAGATCCCTCTCCTTCTGCTGCTGATTCTGCTATCCCTGCTGCTTCCTCCCCTTCTGCTCCTGCTCCTGCTGCTGCTGCAAAGCTCAAAGCTCAAGAAGAATATCTCAGAAGAATTGATGCTTTATATGATCAACCTCAGAGTTCTGAAAGTGATCAGTACAGAACTGATTCTGATGATTCTGCCAGCACAATTGCCAAAAAGAGAAAAGCCAGAAGTAAAGCAATGATGTCAGTTCCTCCTGCCAAAGCCAAAGACTCCAATGACATTCCATATTACATTCTGCATGACTGCCCTATCACTGAACCATGGATGCAATTTTCCAAGAACCAACTAAAGGCCATGAAAAAGAGAAGAAAGCTTGACAAATATGAAAAAGGATCATCTCAACATCAGCCTCCTCCTCCTCCTCCTCCAGACTCTGGATCAGGCTCAGCTCCTCAAGCTCCAGCTCCTAGACAAAGTTCCTCTCAATCCTATTCTAAGTATTACCAAAAAGGACAACATCAAAGAGGATACCAACCCAGAAGGTGTAGTTACAGAGGAAATCAAAGAGGACAGAGACCCTATCAAAGGGAAGGACAAGGCCATTCTGACTCTACTTCAGGTCCTTACCCTTACAAACTGAAAGACACAGTTGCTCCAAGGACCTCTCCTGCTCCTGAATCTCTCAACAAATATGAACCTGCTGTTCCATATGAGGATCCTGAGAACAATCCTGTGGCCTGGACTGCTAGGATGAAAGAGTTGGCTGCTCTTGATCAGATTAAGAAGGCTAGAGAACAAGGCAAAGAAATATCCAACATTACAACCTTATCAGAACAAAGAAAGAAAGAACTGGAAAAGTATGCCTCAAAGAAATTTTTCAATCCAGAAGAGTACATGAAGCTGCACCCAGAGGCTGTAGTTCCAAGGCCAAGATCTCAAACCTCTCTAGGTGCAGAAGATGACAGAAGGTCCAAGAAAGAAGCCCTAAACCCTAACAGAGAAATTTTATTTAAAAAGGGAACTGAAAAGAAGTGATCTGTGTAAGCAAACATATCATCCACCTTTGGATATCTGCTGCTATTTATCTGTGATATGCATTGCTGTTTCTCTGCATTTTGTATTTAACTTCTGTATTATTGAATGCTCTTTATGATTGTCTGTAAATAGTAATCCTAACCCAAATAGGGGGAGATTGTTGGAACACCCTATTACTAATTTGGGTAAGGATCACTATGCTTGTCTTAGGATCCTAGTTGACCTAGTTGTATAGTTGAGAAGGTCAACATTAGAATGAGTCTAGGGCATAGAACTTAGTTTTGAAGCTGCACCCAAGACCACTCCAAGATCAAGGATGAAGAGCTAAGTCTAAAGCAATTTTCGTCGAGCTCAGGTCGACGAATCGTCGAACTCAGTTCGACGCTCTCTGAGCTCAACTTCAACAAATCGTCGAACTCCGGTCGACGATCTTCGAGCTTAGATCGACTATCTGCTTTTAGCTAGCTTCTGCTTAGTCGTCGAACTCCCCTCGACTATCGTCTAGCTCAGTTCGACGATGCCTCCTTCAGCTGTTTCTCAGGTCGCTGAGCTCAGTTCGACGATCTTTGAGCTCAGTTCGACGATTTCTGTCTGCTTATCTCAGTTCATCTCTGAGCTCAGTTCGACGATCGTAGAGCTCAGATCGACGATTATTTGGAGAGATCAACGTCTTCAAGATTTCAAATGCTGCTGAATCTTTGGAATGTTTTTGAATATTATCAGCATTTATGACAGAAGATCTCCCAGCCGTTTGGCGCAAGTTTCAAGGTATCATTCAGAGAATGTTTGCTGGACTTTCCTCTAAAAGACAAGACCATTTATGGAAAACATTTATGACTGACCAACGGCCATCTTTGGACAAGGAGAATATTCAGAAAATCAATTCTATTACTATGGTCCTTAGATATACAGAATAAGAACAACAACAAAAAAACACACAGAGCTGATAGACAGAAAGAAAAAGAAAACACACAGAAGAATACTGTTAGTAGAAGAACAAGAAAACTACAACATCAAGATCTTCTAGCTGACTAAGTGTTCTTGCATCCTCATCTTAGATCTCCAGACACATCATCTCTCAGCTGTCCTGCTGAAACCATTCTTTGCTGGAGATCAAGTTCTGAAGACCTATCACCCTTCTGCAAAGCTTCTCTGCCTGAACCTCTCTACATCTCAGGGGGAGCTTTGACATCTTCAATCCACTTGTGCTTCTCTCATTTGACTGAGAACAGAGAAGACAACTTCAACTTTTACTTTTTCTTTTCCTGCTGTAAAAGGGTTCTTGAACTCCCTTCAAAAGTTCTGTCTGGTTCTGAGAGCCTTGTCAAAACTCAGTGGTGGCAAGACACCTTATCAAAAAATCTAGCTTTGGTTTTTGAGCACCTTATCAAAAGCTCATTGGTGTCAGGACACCTGATCAACTCAGTCCTGAGTGGATTCCTACCAAGGGTGGTAGAAGAGTGGATGTACCCAGTTTTGGGGAACCACTATATTTCCTTGTGTCTTCTGGTTGTGCTTGTGTGATTTGTCTGCTGTGTGCTGTGTCCTTTTCCTTTCAGTTTTTAAGTTTCTGTTAGCACTCTACACTATAGCTTAAATAGAATTTTAATTTGTGCTATTTTATTAATCTGTGAAAAATTATTTTAAGTAAACTCTATTCACCCCCCTCTAGAGTTGAGATAGATCTTACCCTCACTTTCAAAGACCCTCGTTCTGGAGGAGGGTACAGGAGAAGAGCCAAAAGGAAGAGAGGAGGTGATTGTGGTGGAGGAAGCAATAGAAGAGGAGGTCTGTAATACCTCCCCTATAATGACCATAAAATATGGGTCCGGCCGGGGCCACACAACATATAGAAGCCAAAGCTTTAGCATTATAAAGTGATATAAAAGAACAATGCATCTCAAAACTCAGAACATAAAACAGCAGAAACACACAAATACTAGAAGTTATCGACTATCACAGGAGTTCTAAACGGCCTTAAGGCCTCACAACATTCAAGTGTCCAAAAACTGAAACAATAAAAAATAGAGCAATGTGCTTTAACACACATAGGCTACCTTGGTATGCAAGCCGGATTAAAGTTCAAGGAGAAAAGCATTCTACAAAACATAAGTAAATAAAAGAGGGTCCACTTTATGAGTCTTAGTACTTTTTGGCCGGTGAGCTTTCTCCCTCTTGCGATCCTTGCCCTGAAAAAATTTGTTGTAACGTGGGTCAGCAAAGGCTGACCTCAACTGTGTAACCAACACATCTCCTCCCGACCGTCCCTAGCGGACCCCGGGGCACTCCATCACCCTACAGGTCAGCACTTCGTATGCAAATGTAAATATACATAGAGAGTAAAGAAATAAGTTGGGATGTCACAAACATCAAACACGTTTCTAGGTTGAGCATTTAATAAAAAGGGGGCCTACAATGCAGCATGTATGCAAACCTGAGTTTCACCCAAGCCACCCTATAGTGCATGAAACTAACATATCATCACACATCATCACATCACATAACACGGGTACTTCTATTTTCCCCTAACGACATTCAAGTCTCTACACAGAACTATTGCCTAGGCCCCACCCGCTCGTGGTTCTCAAAACTCGGGCTTGCTTGCAAGATCTGACTTATCACGTCAGGATTCCATCACACAAACAAACCAATGCTAAGAACCCTTGCTTGACCCCACCCGCTCATGGGCTTCATCATCCGGGCTTGTAAAAAGCTTGGCGTTCTCATCAGTTTCTCAGAAGGGGACTTGTCTCGCCAGGACACTCTCCACACATGACTTGCACGTCATGGGCTTGCCAGCCAACCATAGAGACAAAGTCGTGCCTTCGCACAACAATTCAAAAACATAGCATTTCCCACCCTAATTCACTGTTCGTTCACACACAAAAATAAGGGGGACAAACATCACAAAGTGCATCTTGCCGCAAACGGATTTCTAGCAAAATCCTTAAGGCTCGATATACAACATCATAGAGTCGGACTAACAGTCGTGACTTCAGCTTCACCCACAATGCCTAATCCACTAGTGGAGCAGATTTATAATGCAACATCATGCCGGGGATGGACACAATCGTCATGGTGGCTCCTTTTGAGCTATGATGACCCGTACCCCTCTCATTTGAGAGATACAATGCCTAAATGCTTACAAGTAAGCAAGAATGAAACGGATTCCATACACGCATCCTAAAGGTCGAGAGGAGAAGTGTTGTTACCTTACAACTCCTCTTCCTTTCCATGGAGATATCAATTTACGCAGATGAAAATATGCGCCTTCAAGTTCTCTCCATGGATATATCTTCGGATCGACGAACGGAGCCTCAGAGCTTCTCTAATGGTGGAGAAAGCACTTCATCTTCCTCCTCCAAACCCTCTCTCCCAAACCCTAACTCCCACTCAAAAGAGAAGAATGAGGGAAAACAGCCTTTCAGCCCTACTTAAGCCTCTTGGGCAGAGTGTCCTGGGCCATAGTGTAAATGTTTACTTTAGGATTGATAATGACCTAGAGGGGGATGAATAGGTCCAATTTATATTATGGGTCCCCTTTTAAATAATTAGAGTACTACTTTCTTTAAGATGATTAACACAGTCAAATAATCAAGATAAACTTAATAGTAATTAGAAAAATTAACACATCACAACAATTCAGCAAACACAGCACAATGCACATTGATTTATAGTGGTTCCCCAACTTATGGGTACATCCACTTTCCCCCTTCTCCTATCTAGCAATGAACTAGATTCAGCCAAACTTCTTCTCTTTATTTTACTCAGATCCTTAGATCTTACAGCTCAGAGCCCAGCTAGCTCCTACAAATCAGACTTTACAAGTCTTACCACTCAGATCACCAAGATCATACACCTCAAGTTCTTCCCAAGAACTCTACCTCAAGAATGAATCCTCACTCCTACTTCTCAGGCAATTCCTTCCCTACACCTCAGAGAATTTCCTGCTTCTCCTACCTCAGGCAATCCCAGCCTTACCTCAGCCTTTATAATATAGGCTTACAACATAAAGAGAGTTATTCCCCTACACTCAGATTTATAAGTAGATCCTACACAATGAATGAAGATAAAAGGAATAGAATCAGAAAAAGTCACCCAGCAAGAAAGAAATAAGTGACAGCTTCTTGATCTGATCTTGATGTGTTTGCTTCCTTTGATCTTGTCAAGATAGATCTGATCTAACCCTTCTTAGCTTTTTCAAAGCTTCTTGAAGTAGAAATTAGGGTTGATCTAGGCTGGAGAAATATAGAAGATGATTCTTGATCTAGCTTCTCTCCACCTTCTGAATTTGTAGCTGATGCTTCTAATATCTGACTTCAACAGATTGTGCTTGTTTTTCTTCTAGTTGTTCTTATTTTCTCTGAAGAATTGATCCCTTTAAATAGGCACTGATAGGAGTAACCGGCTGATCCGGTTAATAACTGACATCTGATAGTTCTGACAGTTGTCAGTACATCCGTCTTGATTTCTGTACTTAGAAAACAAATCTGCTTGAAGAGTTGACACTTGACAGTTGAATGTGTCGACACAAGTCCTGGGTGTCGACACTGCTCTTGTAGTGGTGTCGACATACATCTGAATGTGTTGACACATCCCTTCACCTTGTCTCGAAACAACTTATATAGAATGTGTCGACACTAGTCCTGAGTGTCGACACAGCTTGCTTCTAGTCACGACTTAGCTTGTGAAGTGTGTCAATACTAGTCCTAAGTGTCGACACAGTTGTCTTCAGTCTCGACACATCTTGAATAGAGTGTGTCGAAAGAGTTGTCCTTAGTGTTGACACAGCTTCTCTTTGTCTCGACATAACTTGTTTAGTGTGTGTTGACACTAGTCCTGAGTGTCTCAACACTTTTGTACTTTGCTTTATTTTCTTGCACACATGAACTTAACATCCATAAAATACAACTATGTGTATATAATTGAGCTAAAAGGACTTCTTCAAATCAAGTACATTGTGACCAATATACTCAACACATATCATTACATCCCAAGAAAGATCAGATGGCCTTAAGTCAGCCGTTATGAAACTGCTCCCGCATGATACCGCCGGGCGGTAACTACCTACCGTGCCGCGATAACTCCCCGATCTGTTAGCCTAAAAAAAACCAACACTACCGCCAGCGGTAGTGATACCGCCGCGCGGAAGATTACTCGACACTTTCATCTCGACGCCTTCGTCTCGATGCCCACGTCTCGATGCCCACGTCTCGATGCCTACAACTCGACGAACAGGGTTACCACCGAGCGGTAACTAGTTAACGCCACGCTATAACACTCGACGCCTTCTACTCAATGGCTTCCACTCAACGAAACAAGGCTACCATCAGGCGATAGCAAACTGCCGCTGCGCGGTAGCACCTAGAGTCTCAAGTCTAGAAAATTTGGGACATTACAACTCTCCCCTCCTTAAAAGAATTTCGTCCCCGAAATTTAGCATGTACTCAAACAACAAAGCATACCTGAAGCAAAAAGATCCGGAAAGTCTTCTCGCATTGCTTGCTCATTCTCCCAGGAGAATTCATCTTGGCCGCAATTATCCCACCGCACTTTCACGAGCTTAACATCTTTATTCCGCAACTGTCGAACTTCTGAATCCTCTATGCTGAACGGATGGACATTCGTCCTCAAGTCCTCCTCTATCGGCATAGCTGTCGACTCAACCACAATGCTTGTCTCCACCAAGGCTTTCCTTAAATCAAAAATGGAAGACATCATATAATCCACTCAGATCTGGGGACAACGCTAACCGATAGGCTGCTTCTCCAATGCGTTCCACAACTTCAAACGGCCCCAAAAACCTCGGACTCAACTTCTTGAGTCGACGAATCCGTGAAACACCTTTGAACGGTTTAATCTTTAGATACACCCAATCGCCTGCTGCAAACTCCACGCTCCTATGGAGCGCATTGAAATACTTTGCCTACCGATCCTGAGCAACCTTCATGCGCTCCTGAATTGTTCGCACCAACTCGCAAGCATCAGCCACCACTTTTTTTCACAAAAGTTTGGTGTCTCCTGCCTCTATCCATGACATCGGTGTCTGACACCGCCTTCCATACAAAGCCTTGTATGGAGCCATCTTGATACTCAGCTGGAAACTATTATTGTAGGCAAACTCCACCATGAAAAGGTGATCTTCCGACCTCTTACCAAAATCAAGGGTACACATTCTCAGCATATCCTCAATTGTACGATTCATCCTTTTTGTTTGACCATCGGTTTGATGATGGAATGCTGTACTAAACTTGAGCTTTGTGCCCAAACTCTTTTGTACTAGTCTCTAGTCCCTAGACTTAAACCGTCCATCATGATCACTAACAATACTCTTTGGAATTTCGTATAACTGCACAATATTTCGAACATACAATTCTACCAGATTCTCCATGCTGCCTTCCTTCCGATTCGGGATGAAGTAAGCCAGTTTTGTCAAGCGATCCACGATCACCCAAATCGCATCATTACCCTGCTGCGACCGAGGCAAACCATGAACAAAATCTATGGAGATGTCGTTAAATTTCCACTCAAGGATAGGAACGGGCTTTAGGAACCCGCCCAGATTTTGACACTACACCTTCTCTAAGGCACAAGTTTGGCACCGACTCACACACAAGGCTACATCCCACTTCAATCCAGGCCACCAAAAAGATTTCTTCATATCCAAGTACATCTTTGTACTGCCCGGATAAATGGAGTACTTCGTGAAATGGGCCTCAAACATTAACTCCTCACAGAGCTTGCCGAACTGCGGTACACATACCCTTCCATCCTTCTTTAAGATCCCACCAACTATGTCCCAGGCACTACCCTCACCTTTTTGAGCTTCCACGACAAATGACTGGAACTCTGCATCCGCACTGGTCGCTTCCCGGATACAATCAGATAATTCGCTTTGAAACTTGATCCAGTTCAACCGAGCCATGCTAGACTCACCTCTTGCTACACATTCCATGTCGAGGGACTCAAAATCCCGCACCAACTGCTTATGGTGAGCTTCAATCCAGTTCTCTTGTCCAGAATATTTACTACTCAAGGCATCAGCCATCACGTTGTCCTTGTCTGGTGTATACTGAATCGCCATGTCGTAGTCCCTAAGGAACTTGACCCACTTGCGCTGCCGCATGTTCAAATCTTTTTGATCTAAAAGATACTTCATGCTTTTGTGGTCCGTAAAGATCTCTACCTTCGCACCATATACATAGTGCTGCCACAACTTTAATATAAAGATTACCGCCGCCAACTCCAAGTCATTGACGGGGTAATTCCTCTTATGATAATTTCGTTGTCTATACCCAAAGGCTTTCACATTGCCATACTGCACTAGCACGCATCCTAAACCACAACCTGATGCGTCGCTGAAAATCTGAAAGCCTTCGGTCCCTTTAGGAAGACTTAAGATTGGTGCCGACATCAATCTTTTCTTCAAGGTATCAAACGCTTAATTGCACTCCCGAGTCCATACAAACTTCTGGTTTTTGCGAGTCAGAGTAGTTAGGAGCAGAGCTATCCGCGAAATGTTTTCCACAAATCTTCTATAGTATCTGGCTAGCCCAAGGAAACTCCTGACATCTACCGCAGTGATCAAAACTGGCCAATCCCTGATAGCCTCAACTTTTGCTGGATCCACCTCCACCCTATCACCACTAATCACATTGCCCAAAAATGCCACCTTCTCCAACCAGAAATCACACTTTGAGAACTTTGCATAAAGTTGGTTCTCTCTCAACACCTGTAAGACCACTCTCCAGCGAGTCCTATGCTCCGCCTCCGATTTGGAGTATACCAAAATATCATCGATGAAGCCCACCACAAACGAGTCTAAGTACTACCGAAACACTAGGTTCATCAAATCCATGAATACTGATGGCATGTTCGTCAAACCAAACGACATCACTGAGAACTCGTATTGGCCATACCTCGTACCAAAAGCTGTCTTGGGTATGTCCTCATCTCAAATCCAGAACTGGTAATACCCTGACTTCAAGCCCAACTTTGAGTACACTACTAACCCCTCCAATTGGTCGAATAAGTCATCTATCCATGGAATCAGATACTTATTCTTGATGGTCAGTTTATTTAGTCAAGGTAGTCTATGCACAATCACATACTACCATCTTTCTTCTTTATAAACAACACCAACACGCTCCATTGAGATGAGCTGAGTCTGATATACCCCTGCTCCAACAGTTCCTGCAACTGTACTTTGATCTCAACCAACTCCTTCGATGCCATCCTAAAAGTAGGATGCACAGACCTAGCTTCTAGCACTAACTCAATCGAGAAATCGATCTCCCGCCAAGGGGGTGCTCCAGGAAGCTCCTCAGGAAACACATCCTCGAAATCTGCCACTACCGGCACTTCTCCAATTGATAGCTTAGAAATTTGAACTTAAAACAATACTATGAAAGCTGCTCCTCCCCGGTTAGCTACCCACACCAGTTGCATGGATGAAATCAGGGAGCATGCCACTCCACTAAGGCCCTCAAACTTGACTTCCTCTGATGGAGCCGACTATCCCCGATATGTTGACATGGAGCGTCCCCCTCCTGTCGATGATGGTGATCCGGTACATGTTGATATGGAGGCTCCCCTTCCCGATGATTTTGGCAACCCGATTGATGGAGCCGACTACCCCCGACATGTTGACATGGAGCGTCCCCCTCCTGTCAACGATGGTGATCCGGTACATGGTTACATGAAGGCTCCCCTTCCCGATGATTTTGGCAACCCGGTTGATGTTGGTGCCGGCATGCGACTGATGATATATCACCACCACTAGAAGATGATTTGCTATGACATGCTTGGTTCGTTACTCGCCGCCACTCCCTCCGCTACAATGTCCGCGACCGTTCTCGTCCGGGCTATGTTTAAATATGTTACCACATATTTTAACATCTATTTCATGTTTTGATTTCATGTTAATTTGGGCTTCTAATAGCCTTGTTTGTTTGTTTTCATTTGGCCTATGTTTAGCCATGTTTGGGGTGCTTTTAGCCCTTGTGTTTGTAAAGCCTATAAGAGGCTAAACTTTGATTGTTTATGTAGCTTTGATGAAAAAAAAAACCTAATTTTAGAATCTGAAATCCTCCCCTCTTCCTCCTCCCTTGGGCGCTGCCCCTTCCTCTCTTCCTCCTCCCCTTGGCCGCTGACCATCTCCTTCCCCCCTCCTCTACCCGAGCAGCCACCACCTCCTCTACCCGAGCAGCCACCCCCTCCTCTACCCGAGCAGCCACCCCCTCCTCTACCCGAGCAGCCAGCCCCTTCACCACCCGAGCAGCCTTCTCAAGCCAACCCAACTAGCCCCATTAAGTCTAGAACTGACCAACCATCTCTCCTCGGTGGACTCCGGGCCAAGGCATCCCCTCCGGCATGATCCGAGAAAGGCAACTTGCTTTCCCTCTAACCGGCGTGGTTCCGGTGGAATCGAAAAGGAACGATCCTCCCATACTCGTTGACATCCGAGCGGGGTAACAAACATTCCTCTACTAGTTGTTGTGATTTCCCTCTTAATAGATCTTGTGGCATATGCGTGTTGCGTGGTTTGTGAAACGATTGAATTTCGTGGTTAATTTCTTCATAGATCTAGTTGGTGTTTTCCTTTTTCTGTTTAAGCTTCGTGAGGCGTGGCGACACTCGTTTTATTTTGTTGGGAGAGAACCACCCTTGTCCGAATCGTTGCTTTTTGTGGATTCTCTTTTGGTACAACAACGCACGACTGAACCGTGTGGGTTCCTTTCGCTCGAGAGGACCTTGACCTATCGCCTTGGTATTCTAAAATATAACGAATGCCCGAGTTTTGATGTTGCTACGTTTTAGACTTGAGCGTGATGTGAGAGTTACCTGAGAGCATTGCGTTTAGTTATGACTGTCACCATAACGCCAAAAGGATGAGCCAATATCGATTTGGTATCAGAGGGAGGTTCTTATCGATTTCCTAATCGGCACCATCCTTCTATCTTTAGGTAGGCTTTTAGGTCCAAAAAAAAAATTCCTGCACTTTAAAATTTTCTGATTTTGGTCTGCAAATAGCGCGCTAAAATCCTGAATCTTAGTTTTTTCAAAAAAAAGAAAAATTCTTCTTTTTCTTCCAGGTCTTCGTAGTAAGAAATTTCAAAATTTCTTCAAGCGAGTTTCATATCGACACAGGAATTAATTATTCCGTTATAAAATTTACTTGGTTTGGGGCAAGTTAGCATTTAGAAACATCAATTTAGGTTTGCCAATTTCTCAACTTTGCAACGATCCACTCATTCAGAGCTCCCCCCTTTTTTTGCACTTAGGCACGTGATGAGTTGTAAATATACCTATATTTTCGTATTTTATTTAAGTCAATTTTGTTTGTTTTTTGTCTTTTTTATCTGTTTTATCCAATAAATTGCTTATTTTTGTAAATATTATTTCTAACTTAGCTTTATTTTTATTGCAGAAAATTTCCAGAAAAATTCCAAAAAAAGTCAAAAAATCTGCCTGACACGCCCGTGTCAATTGGCCGACACGCCCGTGTCACGCCCCCCCGACGATCGCTGACCACAGGTGCCAGCTCGACGATCGGCCATCATCAAACCCAGCCCGACACGCCCAACGTCACGCCCGTGGCAATGCTCGACACGCCCGTGTCGAGGCCGACCCGCAAGATTAGTCAAACCGTCAACGCTGCCGACATCGAACTGCCAGCTCCCGCGGTCACGCCACCCTGTCACGCCCGTGACAATTCGGCACGCCCGTGACCTTGGGCGTGACCGCCACGTTTTTTCCCCGAAGTCAAAGCTCCAGTCAAGTCAACCGGCCAGCTCATGAATAGTAGTGA
Source organism: Platanthera zijinensis (assembly GCA_039513925.1). Taxonomy (NCBI): domain Eukaryota; kingdom Viridiplantae; phylum Streptophyta; class Magnoliopsida; order Asparagales; family Orchidaceae; genus Platanthera; species Platanthera zijinensis. The sequence continues at coordinate 163,150,494 of CM077092.1, forward strand.
CACGCCCCCCCTGTCACGCCCGTGACCTAGGGCGTGACCAACCCGAAAATTTGCCTATAAATAAGAGCTTCCAGGAAGCTTATTTTGTCCACTTTTTTGACCACTTTGCTTAGGGGAGGTGCTGCCCATTTGGATTCCAAACTTATGTAAGGAGATTTTCTCCCCCCTCTCTCTCTCTTAGTTTGTATTAGGGTTTTTACTTTAATAAAATATGAATCTTTCTCCCTTAATTTGTATGGATAATCCATTTGAATGCGCCTACTTGAGTAATTTTTCGTTCATCTTTTTGTATTTCTTTTATGTTTTCATCTTTTTTTGCTTTCATAACTTAGTTAGATTTAGGATTTATCGGCATTTCTAGCCGTTGTGCCGTCCATTTAAATTTTATTTTCTGCACTTTTTTAGATTTAGCTTTTCTCCTAATTCCTATATTTTCATTCATAAGGCTTTATAAAAACTCATCTAAAAGTGTTATTTTCATTTTTCTTTAACTTAGGCTCTTTAGGATTGTAAAACTTTTTGTCCTTTTTGTTTTATTTTCACTTTTTATGAGTTTTTATAAAAATATAAGAATGAAAATATAGTCGTTATAATTTTTCGCTCACTTTGTTTTATCTTTTTATTTGCAAAATTTTTGGTCCGGTTAATTTTATTTCATCTTTTTATGCATTTCTACCGCATTCTAGCGGTAGAAATGCAGTTGTTTTAATTTTTCGTCAACTTTCATTTTGCGTTTATTTGCAAAACATTTTAGCTCGGTTAATTTTTATTTTCACTTTTTATGCATTTCTACCGCATTCTAGCAGTAGAAATGCAGTTGTATTAATTTTTCAGCAACTTTGTTTTTCTTATTTTTGCAAGTGTGCGTGTGTGTATGAGTTAGGTTTTACTGCTTTATTTCATTTCTGTAGAGTGCGTGTGTGCGTATGCATTTATTTCCGCCTACTCGTTAAGAGTTAAATGGCGCCCTGTTTTCATTTTCCTCCTACTCACTTGAGTAGGAAAACTTAGTGTGTGTGCGTGTGTTTACTTTTCTGTAGAGTGCGTGTGTGTATTTTACTTTCAAGAAGAGTGTGTGCGTGTATGAGGTAAATTTACTCCCGCCCACTCATTTGAGCCGGGACTCGCAATTTTATCGCTTTCTCAATTATGTAGAGTGCGTGCGTGTAGGGGATAATTTTACCGCTTTATTTATCGCTTTCTTCAATTAAGAAGAGTGTGTGTGTGTGTGTGCATTTATTTCCGCCTACTCGTTAAGAGTTCAATGACGTGCTTTTATTTCCCGCCTACTCATTTGAGTAGGCTTTGCTTTATTTAATTCTCTTTATGGTTTTGAAGTGTGCGTGAGTGCCTGCATCAATTAGCTTTCAATTTATCTAATTGCCCTTTTTATGTTTTCTCTTATAATTGTTCAGAACTTAAATTTACACTCACGCGTCACTTAAAAACATAAAGCCGTCCCCATACCGATGAGTGGCTAATCTCTTTTAGCCTTTGGCATCGAAGAGCATTGGGACAAATAAAATGATTTGAAATAATTAAAGAACTTTATTTTTATTTTAATTTAAGGACTTAAGGTTTACCCTGGGTTAACGACGCATAGGACCACATGGTCGATGTGTGAGCTCTATTTCCGTTATCCATACGCGACGTCGAGAGGCTGCACGTATGGACCGATCCCCCTTGGGTAAAGAGAACTGCGTACGCCCCCTCGAAAGAGGAGAAGCGTAGTTCTGCCGGATTGGGTTCCCCACCCAATAGCGGGGTTCTTAGCGTAAAGCGGGCATTAAGAGGAATCCTTCGTCGGTCTAACGATCGGTCGAATAGTCTTAATGTTTAGGTGAGCAATATTCCTAGAGATAAGTGCGCTCATATTTCTGGAACCCCCACGGCCAAGTGCCTTTTATTAATTTAAAAACAAAGTTTAATAATTGTTGAGAATTATTTTAGTCTTAATTCGATTCGATGCCGAACGTTAACCCGTCATCGAACTAATTTAGCAAAATTCCGCTTTCTTTCTTTCGGCTTTAATTAGACTAAAAAAATCCCACCTTACTAATAGTAAGATAATAGTGTTCCTGGAAGAGTAGATATAATCAACGCGTCCCCGAGAATAATACGACCTCGGTATTTTCCCGAATACCGAGTACTACTTGCGATAGGTGCGCTTGCCTCCTTTCGTTAGAAAACTCGATCTTCTAACCGGCCCGCGGAATCTGACCATTTCAAACCACCCACAGTCGGTCTCTGTTCCGCGGCCATCAAGTTTTTGGCGCCGTTGCCGGGGAGCACGGTTGTTATATTGAATCCGGACTCTATTAATTTTACTTTATTTTCAAATAAAAATTTTTATACAAAAAAAAAATCCTCCCCCCCCTTTTCGTTTTTTTTGGGTGTATGACCCGTGGACAACCTTCGAGTTCTGAAAATCTTGAATTTGACCCCGAGATCGACCGCTCTCTTGCGCGTATCCGATCTCTCCGTCGAATTCCATTTTTAGACCCCGCAGAATCTATCGGAGAACCCTCTTCTTCTTCTATGGCCGACCCGAATAATGCCCAACCGGCCGAGCGGACTATGTCTTACTACGCTCGGCCCAACTTGGATGATACGGGATCGAGTATTGTTCGGCCCGCGGTGGCCAACAATAATTTTGAAATTAAGTCAAGTGTGATTCAAATGATCCAAAATGCCGTGCAGTTCGACGGACAGCCGGATGAGGACCCCAATAATCACTTGTCTAATTTTCTTGAAATTTGCGATACTTTTAAGATTAATGGCGTCACTGATGACGCCATTCGTTTGCGCCTTTTTCCGTTCTCTCTTAAGTCCAAGGCTAAGGCGTGGTTACTCTCCCTCCCGCGGGGATCCATCACGTCCTGGGCGGAATTGGCCGAGAAGTTCCTTACGAAGTATTTTCCGCCCACGAAAACTGCAAGACTGCGGGCGGACATATCTTCGTTCGTCCAAAACGACTCCGAGTCTCTTTACGAGACTTGGGAACGCTTTAAGGAATTCCTCCGCCGGTGCCCGCACCACGCTCTGCCAACGTGGTTGCAGGTACAAATTTTTTATAATGGACTGAATAGTCAGACGCGTCAAATGATTGACGCGGCTGCCGGGGGCACCCTGAACAATAAGACCCCCGAGGCCGCCCAGGCCCTTTTCGAGGAAATGGCGGTGAACGCCTACCAGTGGAATGTCCCGCGGGCACGCCCTAAGCAGGCGGGCATTTTTGAAGTGGATGCCACTGCTCAGCTAGCCCTCCAAGTGGAAAGGCTAACTAAGCAGGTGGCGGAGATGTCTGTTTCCTCCTCCACTCCGCCTTGTTTTCTCCCCCCCTCCAACGTCTGCGTAGTCGACGAATTCGTGGACTACATGGGAAATCTGGTGCGTCCCTCATTTCAAAACAACCCTTATAGTAGCCACTATAATCCGGGTTGGAGGAACCATCCGAATTTCTCCTGGAGCAACCCGAACAACGCGCAGCGTCCTCCTCCCCCTCCTTTTGCGCCAACGTTTCCTCCTCCCCCTCCTATGAAGCCATCCCCGGTGGAGGAAAATTTTAATCGTTATGTCGCGTCCAACGAGTCTAATATCCGGAACATCACCGGATCGCTAAAAAATTTAGAACTCCAGGTTGGACAGCTGGCGCGACTCATGTCAGAACGCGCCATGGGGGCACTGCCAGGGAACACGGAGCCCAATCCAAGGGAAACCGCCAACGCTATAACCCTCCGTAGCGGTAAGGAGGTGGTCGATCCAAAACGGATCGATCCTCAGGTACATATTTCACCTCCGACCCCTCTTCCCTCTTCTTCGATTACGCAACCCTTACCGATTTTTAACGATAAAACTATTTTAAACAAGGCGTTGCCCTACCCGCACAAGTTAGATAATGAGCGAGTAAACGCGCAATATGAAAAATTTATTTTATTACTTAAACAAATTCATATTAATGTTCCTTTTTGCGAGGCTATCTCGCAAATGCCTAAGTATGCGAAATTTTTAAAAGAACTACTTTCTAATAAACGCAAACTCGAGGATATTTCGCATATATCTCTCAACGCTGTCTGCTCGGCGGCTCTTACTAGTAAATTACCCTTAAAACAAAATGACCCGGGAAGGTTCTCCATCCCGTGCCTTTTTGGCGATGTATTAGTAAAATACGCCTTGGCAGACTTAGGCGCGAGCATTAATTTGATGCCGTTCTCGCTCTTCCTGCGTTTAGGTTTGGGTACTCCTGCTCCTACCAATATGCGCATCCAACTAGCGGATCGCTCGGTTAGGTTCCCCATCGGGGTTGTTGAGGATGTCCTTGTCCGAGTAGACAAGTTCACCTTCCCGGTGGACTTCGTCATCTTGGACATCGAGGAAGACGCCAACGTACCAATAATACTTGGTCGCCCTTTCCTCGCGACCTCACGTGCGTTAATTGATGTAAGTAATGGTCAGCTTCTCCTTCGGGTAGGAGACGACCAAGTTACTTTTTCTATTAACTCCTCTATGGAAGACTCGCCGCCGAGCGACGATTTCTGCTATTCTTTAGATTCTTTTTATGGAGATAGTTCTTCCCCGGTTTTCGAGTCCGAATTTTTAAACGAAAATATTTTTTCACTCGAAAATTTTTATTGCGATGAGGACGAGTCTACGAATATGCCTTTTGAACCAATTGGTTCAAAAGACATTAGCACTAAAACCTCACTAGAAGAACCGCCCATCCTAGAACTCAAACCATTACCCGAATCCCTAAAATACGCCTTTTGGGGGAAAATGATACGCTCCCGGTAATCATTTCTTCGTATTTAAGCGATTCGGAGACCTCCGAGTTATTGGAGGTTTTGCTTAAACATCGCCACGCAATTGCGTGGCAAATTTCTGACCTAAAGGGGATTAACCCTTCATTCTGCACTCACAAAATTTTCTTAAACGATAATTGCCGCAAAACCATTCAGCCGCAACGGCGTCTTAACCCAAACATGAAAGACGTCGTGAAAGCTGAGATAATTAAATTATTAGATGCGGGGATTATTTATCCTATTTCTGATAGTGCATGGGTTAGTCCCATTCATGTCGTGCCCAAGAAGGGCGGTCTAACCGTAGTGGCGAATGAGCACAACGAGCTCGTCCCAACTCGTACTGTTACGGGTTGGCGTGTGGTCATCGATTATCGCAAACTTAATGATGCCACCCGCAAAGACCATTTTCCACTACCGTTCCTTGACCAAATTCTTGAGCGTCTTTCCGGTCATCCTTTTTATTGTTTTCTCGACGGGTTATCGGGGTTTTTCCAAATCCCCATTTCCCCCGAAGACTAAGAGAAAACAACTTTTACTTGCCCCTTTGGCACCTTCGCCTATCGAAGAATGCCATTTGGCCTCTGCAATGCGCCGGCTACATTCCAAAGATGTATGCTAGCAATTTTTGGTGAGCTAGTAGAAGATATTATGGAAATATTTATGGATGACTTTTCTGTATTCGGATGCTCATTCCCGGATTGTCTTCGTAATCTCGATCGTGTCCTCCAGCGATGCGAGGACACGAATCTTGTTTTAAATTGGGAAAAGTGTAACTTTATGGTTCGAGGAGGTTTGGTCCTCGGCCATAAGATTTCGATTAAGGGGATAGAGGTCGATAAGGCCAAAGTTGAAATCATAGAAAAACTTCCTCAGCCGACAAACATAAAATCCATTAGGAGTTTCTTAGGCCACGCGGGCTTTTATAGGCGTTTCATTCAAGATTTTTCAAAAATAACAAAGCCGCTTACTCACCTCTTGGAAAAGGAATCACCTTTTGTCTTTAGTAGCGATTGCGAGTCTGCTTTTAATTTTATAAAACAAAAACTTATCAATTCTCCGATTCTAGTGGCCCCTAATTGGTCCCTTCCGTTCGAAATCATGTGCGACGCTAGTGATATTGCCTTAGGCGCCGTTCTTGGCCAACGCGTAGAAAAACATTTTCATCCTATTTATTACGCTAGCAAGACGCTCACTTCCGCACAAGTGAATTACACGACGACGGAAAAGGAACTCTTAGCCGTCGTTTTCACTTTCGATAAGTTTCGCTCGTATCTTACGCTATCTAAAGTTATCGTTTTCACCGATCACTCCGCCCTTAAATATTTATTAGCTAAAGCCGACGCGAAACCCCGCCTTCTTCGATGGATTCTCCTCCTACAAGAGTTTGACTTGGAGATCCGAGATAAGAAGGGCGCGGAGAATCTAGCGGCAGACCACCTCTCCCGTTTAGAAAATCCTGGTGCGGAAGCGCTCGTCGAATCTGAAATAAATGACAGATTCCCCGAGGAACGCCTTCTCGCCATTCATTCGTCTTCGTCATCTTCGCCTTGGTTCACAGATTTTGCGAACTACTTAGTCGCGCGGGTACTTCCAAAAGATTTTTCAAGTCATCAAAAGAAGAAATTCTTTTCCGACTTGAAAATTTTCTTTTGGGATGACCCCTTTCTTTTCCGTATCTGCGCGGACCAAGCGGTTCGACGATGCGTCGCGGGAGTGGAGTGCACACAGATATTGAGGCACTGCCACGAGGGTCCGGCCGGGGGGCACTATCAAGCCAACTGGACCGCTAGGAAGGCGCTTGAGGCGGGCTACTTTTGGCCCACTCTCTTCAAAGACGCGCACAATTTTGTGCGCGCATGCGATAGCTGTCAGCGGTCGGGTAACATCTCACGTCGTGACGAGATGCCCCAAAATATGTTTTTAGAATGCGAAGTTTTCGATTTATGGGGCATAGATTTTGTTGGCCCCCTACCTCCTTCTTATAAAAATATGTACATTTTAGTGGCGGTCGACTACGTATCACGGTGGGCGGAAGCACAGGCTCTCCCCACCAACGATGCGCGAGTCGTCGTTACATTTCTAAAAAAATTATTTTCTCGCTTCGGCACGCCTCGCGCTATTGTTAGTGATAGGGGAACGCATTTCTGTAACGCTCTAATGGCTAAGACGTTAGCTAAATACGGAGTCACGCACAAGCTTGCCACCCCCTACCACCCGCAAACAAGTGGCCAAGTTGAGGTAGTAAATCGAGAAATAAAACGCATATTAGAAAAAACCATTTCACTTAATAGGAAAGATTGGTCCGCTAAGCTTGACGACGCGTTATGGGCGTATCGTACGGCGTACAAAATCGCTACCGGTTGTACCCCGTTTCGATTAGTCTATGGCAAAGCGTGCCACTTACCCGTAGAATTGGAGCACCGCACACTTTGGGCATTAAAACTCTTAAACCTCGACTCTAACTTAGCCGCTCAGAATAGAAAACTGCAACTAAACGAGCTTGAAGAATGGCGTGCGAACGCTTACGAGAGCAATAAGTTCTATAAGGAGCGTTCTAAGTTTTATCACGATCGAAAAATTAAAACCCCAAAAATCTTTTCTCCGGGCGATCTAGTCCTTCTTTATAATTCTCGTCTTAAACTTTTTCCTGGCAAACTCAAATCCCGTTGGTCCGGTCCCTTCTTAGTTGAAGAAGTTTTTCCATATGGGACCGTACTCATCTCCCACCCGGAAAAAGGCTCGTTTAAAGTAAACGGTCATCGGTTAAAGTCTTACATTGCAGGCGACCCAGTGATCGAGTATAGCGAAACCATATCCCTCCTCGACTTATAAACCCGCCACTATAGTCAAGCTACGCGACTATAAACAAAGCGCTCCTGGGAGGCACCCCACGTCTATCTTTTTTACGTCTTTATTTATTATGTTTTCTATTTTTCTAAATAACTGCAGGGTTTCTAATGGGCTTCCCCGCGCGCGGATCAGAGACGTTTTCTGCCCCCCTCTCTTTTCTTTTTTGTATATATACCTGCTGTCTTGTTCCTCATGCTTAGCATACAACATTGGGGACAATGTTGGATCTAAGTATGGGGGTGTTTTCATATTTTTGTACTTTCTTTTTCATTTACAAAACAAAAAAAACATATACAACACAAAAATCAAAAAAATTTTAAAAACAAAAACAAAAACAAAAAAATTATATAACACAAAAACACACAAAATTTTTTTTTTCTTTTAATTAAAAATTTTTGAAGTTCCATTTTTGAAACTTTGACTTATTTTTAGCTTTGTCCGCGAGATCCGGCTCATCGAGCCATCCACAAAACGAGTCATCTCGCGACTACCTAGTTTATATTCTTGTAAATATTTTTGTAAATAATTTTTGTAAATACTTTTTTGTAAATATTCTTTCTCTTTCCCCTATCCCTTTTTACCTCTCATCCTTGTAAATATTTTTTTTCTTTTTCCCAAATTTTTGTAAATAGAATAAAAATTTCATTAAAAATACAAAAAAATTCACAAAATTTAAAAAATACAAAAAAAAATTCACAAAACTTAAAAATCCAAAAAAAATTTATTTTTGCATTTTTTTTCTTTTTAGTATGTATATATCAAAGATATAACTACAAAAATACAAAAAAGAGCATAACTTCAAAAAAAAAAAACAACAAAATTTTTTTTTTATAAGTTTTGAAACAAATAAATCAAACATTTTATTCTTAAGTTTCTTGTTATCCAAAACTTTCGTTTTGAGTTTATTTATATGCGAATTTGATCAATTCTTTGTTCACTATTCGTTTGTTAATTATAGATTGAAAAATCTAAATAGCCGGGGTTAAGTTTTAAAGAATTTATTATACTTTGTTAAAAATAGGGGACTCGCTTTAGGCACTACTTCTAATTTTTCATAGATAGGAGCATGTGTACCATGTTAGAAAATAACGACTATAGAATTCAATTATGCTTGCTTTTAGCTTTCTGAAAAATTGGAACGTACAATTTATAAAGGTTGCTCTCAATCATTTTTCAATTAAAAATCTAGTTCTCTTCTCTCCCCTTACCTATCCTATCATAACCTACTTGGTATGATAAAAATTTATTTCCTCAAAAAAAGAAAAAGAACTTATGTCAATGGGAATAAGATTTCATTCCGTAAACATAGGCACCCAATAATTTAAAAGATTATACGTTACGGAGTAAGAAGATAAAATTCATTACTACAACACATATTCATTGGGTTATTTTTATGAAGGAAGAAAAAATTTTTATGTTAAGGAAAATAAGATTTCGTTTTCCTTTAACATCCAAATCAAAAAAATTGAAGGTTCGAGAAAAAAACAACCTCGCCTCAAAATCCAAGCATCTTCATAAACCAACATCAACCCCCCTTAGCTAATTTCATGACCCTAGAATTAATTCAAAAATCTTTTTGAGAGCATAATTCGTAAATTGCATTATTTCCGATAACACTCCTATAAGCTAAAGTTCGTATAACTCCAAACTATTTTCTGTTAATCTAACCAATACAACTATTGCTTTCTATTTGATTACATCAAGAAGTCTTTTGGCCAAAACTTTTGCCCTGTTTAAATCATCTAAAATAATTTTAGGACTTAACACTTATACCCCGTATATTTTTATTTGATCTCTCTTATAATTAATTTAGCGGTAGCAGAACTTAGGGTTTTTTATTATTCCTTATAAGTTCACCTCAAACTTTTGCTCTGGAATAGCAAAAGCTTAAGTATGGGGGTGTTTGATGAGTTGTAAATATACCTATATTTTCGTATTTTATTTAAGTCAATTTTGTTTTTTTTTTGTCTTTTTTATCTGTTTTATCCAATAAATTGCTTATTTTTGTAAATATTATTTCTAACTTAGTTTTATTTTTATTGCAGAAAATTTCCAGAAAAATTCCAAAAAAAGTCAAAAAATCTGCCTGACACGCCCGTGTCAATTGGCCGACACGCCCATGTCACGCCCCCCCCCGACGATCGCCGACCACAGGTGCCAGCTCGACGATCGGCCATCATCAAACCCAGCCCGACACGCCCAATGTCACGCCCGTGGCAATGCTCGACACGCCCGTGTCGAGGCCGACCCGCAAGATTAGTCAAACCGTCAACGCTGCCGACATCGAACTGCCAGCTCCCGCGGTCACGCCACCCTGTCACGCCCGTGACAATTCGGCACGCCCGTGACCTTGGGCGTGACCGCCACGTTTTCGCCCCGAAGTCAAAGCTCCAGTCAAGTCAACCGGCCAGCTCATGAATAGTAGTGACACGCCCCCCCTGTCACGCTCGTGACCTAGGGCGTGACCAACCCGAAAATTTGCCTATAAATAAGAGCTTCCAGGAAGCTTATTTTGTCCACTTTTTTGACCACTTTGCTTAGGGGAGGTGCTGCCCATTTGGATTCCAAACTTATGTAAGGAGATTTTCTCCCCCCTCTCTCTCTCTTAGTTTGTATTAGGGTTTTTACTTTAATAAAATATGAATCTTTCTCCCTTAATTTGTATTGATAATCCATTTGAATGCGCCTACTTGAGTAATTTTTCGTTCATCTTTTTGTATTTCTTTTATGTTTTCATCTTTTTTTGCTTTCATAACTTAGTTAGATTTAGGATTTATCGGCATTTCTAGCCGTTGTGCCGTCCATTTAAATTTTATTTTCTGCACTTTTTTAGATTTAGCTTTTCTCCTAATTCCTATATTTTCATTCATAAGGCTTTATAAAAAATCATCTAAAAGTGTTATTTTCATTTTTCTTTAACTTAGGCTCTTTAGGATTGTAAAATTTTTTGTCCTTTTTGTTTTATTTTCACTTTTTATGAGTTTTTATAAAAATATAAGAATGAAAATATAGTCGTTATAATTTTTCGCTCACTTTGTTTTATCTTTTTATTTGCAAAATTTTTGGTCCGGTTAATTTTATTTCATCTTTTTATGCATTTCTACCGCATTCTAGCGGTAGAAATGCAGTTGTTTTAATTTTTCGTCAACTTTCATTTTGCGTTTATTTGCAAAACATTTTAGCTCGGTTAATTTTTATTTTCACTTTTTATGCATTTCTACCGCATTCTAGCGGTAGAAATGCAGTTGTATTAATTTTTCAGCAACTTTGTTTTTCTTATTTTTGCAAGTGTGTGTGTGTGTATGAGTTAGGTTTTACTGCTTTATTTCATTTCTGTAGAGTGCGTGTGTGCGTATGCATTTATTTCCGCCTACTCGTTAAGAGTTAAATGGCGCCCTGTTTTCATTTTCCTCCTACTCACTTGAGTAGGAAAACTTAGTGTGTGTGCGTGTGTTTACTTTTCTGTAGAGTGCGTGTGTGTGTTTTACTTTCAAGAAGAGTGTGTGCGTGTATGAGGTAAATTTACTCCCGCCCACTCATTTGAGCCGGGACTCGCAATTTTATCGCTTTCTCAATTATGTAGAGTGCGTGCGTGTAGGGGATAATTTTACCGCTTTATTTATCGCTTTCTTCAATTAAGAAGAGTGTGTGTGTGTGTGTGCATTTATTTCCGCCTACTCGTTAAGAGTTCAATGGCGTGCTTTTATTTCCCGCCTACTCATTTGAGTAGGCCTTGCTTTATTTAATTCTCTTTATGGTTTTGAAGTGTGCGTGAGTGCCTGCATCAATTAGCTTTCAATTTATCTAATCGCCCTTTTTATGTTTTCTCTTATAATTGTTCAGAACTTAAATTTACACTCACGCGTCACTTAAAAACATAAAGCCGTCCCCATACCGATGAGTGGCTAATCTCTTTTAGCCTTCAGCATCGAAGAGCATTGGGACAAATAAAATGATTTGAAATAATTAAAGAACTTTATTTTTATTTTAATTTAAGGACTTAAGGTTTACCCTGGGTTAACGACGCATAGGACCACATGGTCGATGTGTGGGCTCTATTTCCGTTATCCATACGCGACGCAGAGAGGCTGCACGTATGGACCGATCCCCCTTGGGTAAAGAGAACTGCGTACGCCCCCTCGAAAGAGGAGAAGCGTAGTTCTGCCGGATTGGGTTCCCCACCCAATAGCGGGGTTCTTAGCGTAAAGCGGGCATTAAGAGGAATCCTTCGTCGGTCTAACGATCGGTCGAATAGTCTTAATGTTTAGGTGAGCAATATTCCTAGAGATAAGTGCGCTCATATTTCTGGAACCCCCACGGCCAAGTGCCTTTTATTAATTTTAAAACAAAGTTTAATAATTGTTGAGAATTATTTTAGTCTTAATTCGATTCGATGCCGAACGTTAACCCGTCATCGAACTAATTTAGCAAAATTCCGCTTTCTTTCTTTCCGCTTTAATTAGACTAAAAAAATCCCACCTTACTAATAGTAAGATAATAGTGTTCCTGGAAGAGTAGATATAATCAACGCGTCCCCGAGAATAATACGACCTCGGTATTTTCCCAAATACCGAGTACTACTTGCGATAGGTGCGCTTGCCTCCTTTCGTTAGAAAACTCGATCTTCTAACCGGCCCGCGGAATCTGACCATTTCAAACCACCCACAGTCGGTCTCTGTTCCGCGACCATCAGCACGTTCGTTGGTCTTCAATTTTATTTTTGTTATAAAATAGAAATTGTGTTTCTTAAAATATATCAAAAAAAAAGTTTTCTCGTTCACTTAATTTGAGTTTTCTGTTGGTCTTTTATGGCGCACATTGGGAGTTCCGCTCACTCACCTTTATTCGTTGAGCGTAATGTTATGTTAGCACAATATTTGACACCACCACCACGCACCTCTAGGCCTGTTAGAGTTTCTGCTCCGACCTATGATGGGATAGGTGGACCGCAAGTGTTCGATGTTGGGTGAAGGATATGAAACATTATTTTGAGCGATAACATATTGTGGACCCCCATAGGATTCACGTTGCGAGACTCACATTATTTAGTCGAGCCCAGACCTTCTGGCTCAATGAGGAGAGACGCTTTGGGATGTCACTCAACGACTCACTTGTAGGGTGGCAGATTCTGAAGAATCTATTAACGGATTAGTATTACCCTCCCTACCGTCGTTCCAAGATTTCTAATTATCCGAGTGATTTGCTGCCTAAGACTTCGCCTACATCGAATCAGTACATCCCCTCGTACTCCCATAATCGGACGTCTCATGATCTTATTTCTCCCCTCCAGGGCACTAGACCCATTTTTGATCACAGGAGTGACTTACCCCCTCGAGTTAGACCTTCCTCCCAGGATGGTAGAGCTACCCGTAGTATACCTGCACCTACCGATGGAGGAAAGGAGAAGCTTAGGACCCCTATCCCTAGTTCGATAGATGTGATTGCTAGGAATTCCATGAGCCCGCGGGGTGAGAGTGTTCCTATCAGTATGGTTAGTAAGGCAATTATGACACGTGAGGTTAGTGACATGTCTGGCTGTGGCACTAACGTTTGTCCTATTCCAACTACGCCCGTAGTCTCTTTATAGTCGCTCCCTGAGCTATCGGATCTAGCTATTGACTCTCCGGATGAGACTGACGTAATGACTAGGACTGAGACCGCCGCTGAGGGCGATGATGTTATTAGTGAAGAGCTGAGTGATGATGATGATGTCGGTTATCCTAGTGACATGGAATAGGAGTGCTCCTCTGAAGTGCCCCCACATGACTATCCGACCCCCTCTCGACTATATTTCAGATCTGTCACCCTTGAGTATCGTGGAGTCTTCTATTGACCCAGTGTTGGTAGATGTTTCAACGGTGTTGGAAGAGTCACCTTGAGATGATCTTTGTGATGCATATCCAGGAGATAGTTCATTGATATTATCGTCGTTGCTTGAGGTTTAAGCTAATGTAGATTCTCCCCGAGATTCGATTTGCTCAATCCTCTATCCTGATTTTGATGATGTACCTACATCATGGGAAGATTTGGCTTGCAAAGGAAGTGTTGTATTGGAAGATTTGCCCTGTGTGGGAGAGAACCACCGTTGTCCGAATAGTTGCTTTTGGTGGATTCTCTTTTGGTATAAAAACGCTCGACCGAACCGTGTGGGTTCCTTTCGCTTGAGAGGACCTTGGCCTATCATCTTGGTATTATCTTAAAGGGCTTTGCGAATCCTCTGTATTCTAAAATATAATGAACGTCCAAGTTTTGATGTTGCTGCGTTTTAGGCTTGAGCGTGATGTGAGAGTTATCAGAGAGCATTGCCTTGAGTTACGACCGTCACCATAATGCCAAAAGGATGAGCCTACATCATCCTCCTTTCCTTTGCTCCTCAGGGTCACCACCTTTGATAGTTAGTCAATACTGGCCCGCTGCTCTGCAAGCCAGTCCATCCCCTAGATTACATTGAACTTGGCTAATGGTAGGACCGCTACTACCAACACGAATTCAAATTCATTTAACATCCATCCAATGCGCCCTTTCGTCTCGGTGGTCATGAAAGACCCATTGGGCATGCACACACCCTAAGCTCTGCGTTCACTCAAAAGGGCTCGACTCCAATTCTCTAGATAAAGCTTTCTACAAGAAAGGAGTGCGATGCTCTCGTGTCGAACAATACCCTAGTGGGGTAACTAGAAACGAACACGAAGCCTAATACACAGGCAACACACATAAATGTCTCGAAAGTCTGAAGCCAATAAACAAACTTAAACTTTCCCATACCTGTCACCACATCGGGTTGTCGAATCGCTTCCTGTTGCCCAAGGTTTTAAGGCCTTTGCTACATGGGTTGGAACCGTGAAGCGCTCGACTCCGCCATTTTCCCTTTCTCCGCGACGCTGGGACCGGAATGCACTAACTGCTCCTGCCTTGGCTCTTGTTCAATGCCACCCTCAGTACAAAATTGAGTTATGTGGCCTGACTTGCCACACTTGAAGCATGTTGGTGGTCCCTTAAAGCGAGATCCACCCGACATTATACTGCTCTTATCCCATGAACTGAAGGGACGAGGCTTCTTCTTCCACTTACTCCCTTCAAACTTCCCTTGCAATTGAGACGAATTTCCCTCTCCCTGCTTGATCGCGAGCCCGTTACGATGTTGGGTTCACTCCATATCACTTTCCAACGTCCTGCAATCCTCAATCAACTTGTTGAAACCTGCATTCTTTTTAAATATTAGGGGTTGTCTCAAATTTTCTCTCAACCCATGGTAGAAGAGGTTGTCCCTCTCCTCATCATCAGCCAAGGTCATTCCCGCATAACGACCCAAATGAGTAAATTCCTGTATGTACTCATCCACAGTCTTATCACGCAGAAAATACCTCTGAAGGGCTAACCTCGTCGACAAAGGGATATACTTCTTTAAGAAGGCATTCCAAAATTCTTCCATGGATGGGGTGCGTCCAGGAAACTGGCGGCCACTATGGATCACCCACCACAACTTAGCGTCGCCTTCCAACATGAAGGCCGCGAACTGAGATTGCTTCTCCACTGGCATCTCTACCTCCCTCAAAAGTTACGAAATCCTCGCTAACAAGTCCTCCGCATCAGTCAGTGTGCCAATTCCATTGAACGTTGGAGGATGGAAACTTAAAAAGTACTTCATCTGTCGGTATCCCTACCCAACAACCTCTCTCTCAGCCAACGACTTTTCTTGTCTGGATCTTTTGCCCGGTATGATTGGTGTCACATCCGGGGTAACGAGAGTCGTTACCTATGCAACTGGTGTCAAAAACTGCACTGCCGCTTTAGCTTGTGCAGCTAACATTGCCTATACAAGCATGCGATAAAAGTCAGTCGGGGTTACACCCATGCCCATAAGACCTGGAGCAGTAGAACTACTCGCCAAAGGCTCCTCTTGAGGCCTTGACGTCCCCGCCTCGTCGCTTGCACCCTTAGCAAAAGCAAGGTAAAACAAGAATCAACTTATATTCGCAAAACTTAGACACTAGGACACTCACAGTCCCGCAGTACTCCTATTTGGATAACTTCTTTATGCGATCTGATTATGCCAAATCGACCATAAACCTTACCCTGGACACTAACCTACCTCTGATACCAAATTGTAACACCTCTCATGTAATGAACATATAATATGGGTCTGACTGAGGCTCCACAACACATAGAAGCCACAACTTTAGCATTATAAAGAATATAAAAGAACAACGCATCTCAAAACTCAGAACATAAAACAATAGAAACCCACAAACACTAGAAGTTATCCACTATCATAAGAGTTCGAAATGGCCTTAAGGCCTTACAACATTCAAGTGTCAAAAAATTAAAACAACAACAAACAGAGCAACGCGCTTTAGCACTCCTAGGCTACCTCGACATGCAAGCCGGATTATAGTTCATGGAGCAAAGCATTCAACAAAACATAAGTAAATAAATAAGGGTCCACTTCATGAGGCTTAGGCCTTTTTGGCCGCCGAGGTTGCTCCAGCTTGCATCCTTGCCTTGTAAAAATTTGCTGTAACGTGGGTCAGTAAAGGCTGACCTCAACTGTGTAACCAACACATGTCCTCCTGGCCGTCCCTAGCAGACCCCGAGGCACTCCATCACCCTGAAGGTCAGGACTTCATATGCAAATGTATTTATATAGAGTAACGAAACAGGTTGGGATGTCACAAATATCAAACACGTTTCTTGGTTGAGCATTTAATAAAAAGGGGGCCTACAATGTAACATGTATGCAAACCTTGGTTTCACCCAAGGCACCCTATAGCGCATGAAACTTACATATCATCATGCATCATCACATCACATCACATGGGTACTTCCATTTTCCCCTAATGACATTCAAGCCGCCACACAGAACTCTTGCCTAGGCCCCACCCACTCGTGGGTCTCAAAACCCGGGCTTGCCTGCAAGCTATGACTTCCCACGTAAGGATTCCATCACACAAACAAACCGATGCTAAGAACCCTTGCTTGACCCCACCCGCCCATAGGCTTCATCGTCTGGGCTTGTCAACAGCTTGGCACTCTCGTCAGTTTCTCAAAAGGGGACTTGTCTCGCCGGGACACTCTCCACACATGACTTGCAAGTCACGAGCTAGCTAGCCGACCACAAAGTCGCGCCTTCGCACATTAATCCATAAACATAGCCTTTCCCACCCTAATCCACTGTTCGTTCTCGCATGAAAATAAGGGGGGACAAACATCACAAACAACATCTTGCCGCAGACAGATATCTTGTAAAATCCTGAAGGCTCGATATGCAACATCACAGAATTTGACAAACGGTCGCGACTTCAGCTTCACCCATAATGCCTAATCCACTAGCGAAGAGGATTTCTAATGCATTATCATGCAGGGGATGGACATAATTGACCAGGTGGCACCTTTTGATCCATGGCGACCCGTACCCCTCTCATTTGAGAGATTCAGTGCCTAAATGCTTAAAAGTAAGCAAGAATGAAATGGATGCCATGCACGCATCCTAAAGACTGAGAGGAAAAGTGTCGTTACCTTACGACTCCTCTTCCTATCCATGGAGATCTCAATTTGCATGGATGAAAATATGTGTCTTCATGTCCTCTCCATGGATCTATCTTTGGATCAACAAACGGAGCCTCGGAGCTTCGCTAATGGTGGAGAAAGCACTTTTTATTCCTCCTCCAAACCCTCTCTCCCAAACCCTAACTCCCACTCAAAAGACAAGAATGAGGGAAAACAACCTTTCAGCCCTACTTAAGCCTCTTGGACAGAGTGTCCTGGGCCATAGGATTACATCCCAAGAAGGATCAGACAACCTAAACTCAGCCATTACAAAATTGCTCCCGCATGCTACTGCCGAGCAGTTGCTACCTACAGCGCCACGATAATTGCTCGAGATGTCAGCCTAAGAAAAGCAACACTACCGCCACTGGTAGTGATACCGCCGTACGGTAGCTTACTCGACACTTTCATCTTGACACCTTCGTCTCGATTCCTTCGTCTCGACGCCCATGACTCGACGAACATGGTTACCACCGAGCAGTAACTAGCTAACGCCGTGCACTACCACTCGACGGCTTCTGCTCGACAAAATAAGTCTACCACCGGCCTATGCAATCTACCGCCATGCGATAGCGCACAGAGCCTCAAGTCTAGAAAATCTGCGACATTACAAGGTCCTCGCCCAAGGAGAGCGGGCAATTGAAGAGTGGGAGGAGCAGTCTCGATTAGAGCCGATGGAAGTTGTGTCAGCACTGGAGATTCATACCCAAGCAGCCAAGGCGAAGAAGGTGCGAGTCAGCAGGGGCTTAGGCAAAAAGGACCAAGAGAGGATGCTGCCATGCATATAGAATCATGTGGACATCTTCGCATGGAGCGTAGTAGATATTCCTGGCATCGATGCAAACATGGCATGCCACCGGCTGAACCTCAACCCGATGGTACGCCCTATCCGCCAAAATAAAAGGAACGCGACTGACAAGCTCGAGGGGCCTATCTAGGAGGAGGTGGAGAAACTTCTCAAGGTCAAGTTTGTGTCAGAGATTCAGTTTTCGGGCTGGGTCTCAAATGTTGTAATGGTAAAGCAGGGAGATGGGAGGTGGAGAATGTGCATTGATTTTTCATTGTTGAATAAATTATGTCCCAAGGATTGCTACCCCTTGCCTCAGATTAATGCGCTGGTTGACTTAGCCGTTGGTTTCCTTGTAATGAAATATCTGGATGCTTTTTCAGGTTATCACTAGACCAGGATGCACCCATCCGGATGTAAAGGATGTGTCTTTCATCACGAGAAGCGGATGCTATAGCTATAATATGATGCCTTTCAGGTTGAGGAATGCAGGGGAAACCTATCAAAGGATGATGGACAAGGTCTTCTGGGAATAGAGAGGAAGGAACCTAGAGGTATATGTGGATGACTTGTTTGTGAAGAGTAAGGACGTGAGCTATCACCTTCAAGATCTAGAATAAACTTTTTCCATATTGTGAAGATTTAAAATGAGGCTGAACCCCTAGAAGTTTGTTTTCAGAGGAAGTCGGGGAAGGTTCCTTGGACACCTCCTGACCTCAGCTAGGGTACAGCCTAACCCGGATAAAGTAAAAGCCATAGTAGAGTTAGGGTCTCCATGGAATGCCAAGGTGGTCGAACTCCTGATGGGGAAGCTTGCAGGGCTGTGTAGGTTTCTTTCTCGGGCAGGAGAGAAGTGCTCACCCTTTTTTAGGGTACTGCGAGGAGGTCAGAAGTTGGAGTGGTCCAAGGAGTATGAGGAGGCTTTCTAGTCTTTGAAATGTCAGCTCTCTAAGGCCCCACTGCTCCAAGGACACAAAGAAGTTGAAGACTTTACCCTATACCTTAGAGTGGGGGCAGAGGCTTTAAGCTCTATGTTGGTCCAGGAAGAGGGTAAGAAGCAACTATCGATTAATTATGTAAGCCGGGTCTTGAAAAAGGCAGAGCTCAGGTATCCCTTCCTGGAGAAGTTGGTCTTTGCGTTGGTCATCTCAGCTTGGAATCTCCGACCTTACTTTCAGGCTCACTCAATTTAGGTGGTGATATAATACCCGCTGTATGGAATCTTCAAAGGGGTGGAACTTTCAGGAAGGTTGGCAAAATGGTCAGTGGAATTGAGTGAGTTTGACGTCTCCTTCTTCCAGCGCCTGTCAGTTAAAGCACAAGCAGTGGCAGACTTCTTGGCAGACTGCGTGGTTGAGTCGGAGGAGGTGGGTCTGAGCCAACCAGTAGCTTGGAAGCTGTTAGTGGATGGAGCGTCGAGAAAGCACTTCTTGGGCACAAGGGTGGCCTTGGAATGTCCCTAGGGAACAAAGATTGAACAAGCCATAGCAATACACTTCCCCGTGACCAAAAATCATGCGGAATATGAAGCAGTCATTATGGGGATACGACTTGACAAGGAGCTGGGAGTATAGGACATGGAGTTGTTGATGGACTCGATCGTGGTGGACTCACAGGTCAAAGGAGAGTTCTAAGCAAGGGAGACGACCCTACAACAATATTTTCTCAGGGTAAGAGGCCTTATTGGGGGGAGGGGGTTCCATACTTTCTCCATCCGACATATACCATGTGAAGAGAATGCTGCGACGGATCGTCTGGCTAAGTTGGGTACAAGAGCCGGAGGGACCGTGATAGACTTATTCTGGTAATCTATAGAAAAGGGAGAACTAATGGAGATAGATCAACGCCCCTCATGGAAAGATCTGATTATCACATTTTTGACCACCGGTGAGCTTCCAGGGGAGGCCACAGACAAGAAGCATTTCAGGAATAAGTCGACATATTATCTATTGCACGAGGGAGAGCTTTTTCAGAAGACTCTCTCAGGATTTCTGGCCGGATGTGTATCCGAGGAAGAGGTTCTAGGGATACTAGAGGAGGTCCACTCAGGAGTGTGATGTTGTCATTCGGGGAGTAAGACACTAGAAGGTAGGATCGTCTAGCAGGGGTATTTTTGGCCAACCTTGAGCAAGGATGCAGAAGAATTCACAAGGAAATGTCTTAAGTGTCAGCTATTCATGCCGTTGCAACTCTTACCTGCCTAGAGACTCAGAAGTATCATGATACCATGGACTTTTGCGATTTGGGGAATGGACCTGGCAGGGCCTTTTCCTCAGGCCAGCGAGTAGAGGAGATTTATTCTGGTCATGATCAATTACTTCTCAAAGTGGCTGGAAGTCAAGGCCCTGGACAAGGTAACCTCCCAGGTGTTCCGTAACTTTGTTTGGGGAGAAATGATCTACTGGAATGGATTGCCTCAAGCCATAGTCACCGACAATGGGCCATAATTCACTAGTGAGGAGTTCATCAGCTTCTGTGGCCTGCTTGGGATCGATATCAGGTCATCGTGGGTGGTCATTGCAGGAGAAGGTGAAGAAGATTGGAGAATTGAGAATGAATTCGAGATACAGATCTCACTGGACATGGTGGAAGAGCTTCGCGACATAGCCGTCATTAGGCAAGAGGAGGTCAAGCGTCGAATGGAAAAGTATTTTTGCAAACATATACGTATTAAACAGTTTGTAAAAGGAGATCTTGTCTTGAAAAAGGTGGATGCGATCGAAAGGTCTGCATCGGTAGCAAAGCTCAATCCCAACTGGGAAGGTCCTTATATTGTCGAGGAAGCCCTCAAATAAGGAGGTTATCGCCTCCGAAATATAGATGGGGTAACCATCAGTCGCACTTAGAGTGGTGATGACTTGAAACATTTCTATCCTTAAGAATGAATAAAATGAAAAAAATATATGATTATTGTTCTAACTCTTCCTCTCTTTAGCTTGTCCCTCTTTGTGGCCTAAGAAATAGTTTTGAAGTTAAGTCCGGAGAAGCTCCCGCTACCTGGGTCTCACCTAGCTGGCAGGTTTGAAGGGCCTTCAGTGGATGTTATGATATTTTAACGTTATGTTCCAAGCAGCTCCCGCTGCCAGGCTCTCACCTAGCTAGCAGGTCTTAAGGGCACTCAGTGGATGTATGATATTTTGAAGTTAAGTCCCAAGAATCTCCCACTGTCAGGCTCTCACCTATCTGGCAGGTCTGAAGGGCCCTCATTGGACATTGTGATTTTTTGAAGTTAAGTCCCGAGTAGCTGCCTCATCCAGGCTCTCACCTAGCTGGCAGCTCTGAAGACCCCTCGGTGTACATTGTGATATTGTTAAGTTGAGTCCTAAGCAGCTCCCGCTACTAGGCTCTCACCAAACTAACAAGTCTAGTTGGCCCTCGATGGACGTTGAGAGTGCTCTGGAGGCAGATGTCCCAAGAATGATAATGCTTGTTCAGAATGTGACAGGCGGGATCCTGATGCACCAACGAAATTCATATAGCACAAAGTACCCTCTCGGCAGGTTCCTTTCGGTAGGGTCCTCTCGGCAAGATCCACTCGGTAAAGTCTACTCGGCAGACCTACTCCACGGGCCAGCCTTGCTGAGTAATGAGGCAAAGATTTCTCCCACCAGACTTAGTTCACGAGCGCGAACCGCGAAGGCACTGCTGTCCCCACATAAGAGCCTAAGGTATGTGTGAATGCGCGGGAGCATTTGCGAGTAGCAAATAGCGAGAAATACGAAATTAAGAGCAGCAGTCCTTTTGGCAGAAGCAAAAGCCCAGTTTACATCCCAAAAAGAAAAAAAGAACACTTTTCATATGTATTAAGGTTCTCGCCCGTTACATGAATTTCCAAAAACAAGAAAAAAATACAAGTTAAAAATAAGAGGTAGAAAGTCTTCAGGAGGAGTTGTCGGGCTTCTCGCTGGAGGATCCTTCGCTCAGAAGAAAGTCAACTTCACCCTTGCGCTGGAGGTCGTCCTCGCCCTTAGGCATGTCGATAGGCATGAACAGCCATGGGAGGACACTGCGCGTCGTGAGCTTCTCGCCTTCTTCGTTCAACAACCCAGCATCTCGCAGCACTTCGATCACGCGCTTGGCCATCCCTTGGGCATTCTCCTGGATCATCACCTCGATTTCATAGTTGGTGTATTTATTCCGCTTAACCCTCTCGCCCAAGGTGGCAGAATGAGGGTTTCTTGCATGCATTTGTTCTCAGCCTTCAATGTCGCAACCCCATGCTCAAGACCATCCACCCTTGCGTCCAACAGCTCGATGTTAGCGGAATTTTGCGGAAAGGGCATTGAAAAGAGTTAGCTTGAATTGAAGACATAGTGCGAAAGATTACTGAAGTTTCACCTACCCTTTGCATTTGGAAACTAGCGAGGACCGTTTCAGAGGCCTCTAGTTGGCGCTTCAGTGAAGTCACCTCTGCCAAAGTGAGATCTTATGAATTTTGAACCTTGCCTAGATTCTGCTCGAGGTTGAGGCTGCGGCACGATAACATGTGCGTGAGCTCGAGGGAGCGCAGCTGGGACTGCGTAGTCTCGTGCGCGAGTGTTTTGGTAGACTCCTTGACGAAGATACTACCATATTCCCAGCTATATAGCCTGAAGGCGAATGCGAAGGCATAACCGCTGGTGTTATCCTATTCCATCCATGTTGGGAGGCGTGTCGAGATGGAGGCCCAGTTGACCTCGGGGTCCCACTGAAGTAGAGGCTAGCTTGCCTCGTACATTTATTTCTCGCCAAGGCCAAACTTTTGGTGCCCTCTCGGCACCGGTCCCACGAGAACCTTATCTAATGTAGCAGCGACCTTGGAAATAATTTGTCGATAACACCCGTGGTATCCGTCGCGGATGGGGTTTTGGCGGGGACCTCTGCAATAGTCTTGCCTTTGGCAAGTGCCGATGTTTTCACATTCTTGGAAGACGTTGGGGGAGGGGCATCTGGCTTCTACTTCGGGGCACTCGATTGAGACGAAGTGCCCTACTCCTACATGCAGGCCAATGCCACAGATTGTGTGAGAGATAGACCGGGGATGAGAGTCCCAATTTCCTCGTAGGGCTGGTGAAGAGGCACATCTCGCTCACCAATGTGGGTCATGAGGGTAAGCTTCAACAAATCTAAGGCAACAATCTTGGGGGGGGGGGGGGGGGTAGAATGGTACCTTCTCCGGCGGGAACGGGCAGAAGTGAGTCAAGGACCCACCGCAAGTACTTGACGTCAAAATTCTTCTTGCCTAAGAAGGCGAGAAGGGCGGTCTCGTGCCCCCAAATTGTGGGAGGCTTATAAGTCGCCTCGTCATATTGGACGGGCGAAAGGGGTACATTGCTGAAGTTCCCAGAGGTAAAGATGAACTTCTGGGGCCAGTGGTGGTTCTTGTTGGTGAGACCGCTCGTCTTGATCATCTGACCCGAGAATAAAAATATTCTATTCTTGGCTCTAAAATTTAATAGCTTCTGGAAGACCGAAAGGTTGAACTCGATCCTTTCCACATGCATGTAGCTGGCAAATGCTACCAAGAGAGCGAAAAAATTTGGGTTGAGTTGGGCGGGAACCACTCTGAAGTACCAGAGGGTCTGGCCCACCTCCAGCCAGAGGGGGAGGTAGAATCCAACCTCGAAGTGTTCCAAGGGAATGACGAGTTCCCCTTCCGACAAGAAATTAATTTTATCATAGTCGTCGGGATACTGCACGATGAACCCTGACAACATGTAGTTGGAAACTACGGAAAAGTATTCCTCCTCGGCCAGCTTGCAAGGGGGAAAATCATGGTCAATGAAGCCTTGCGTACATCGGGTCAGTCCATCAGTATCTCTGGCATATGGTAAGTGTGAGGAGGAAATTATGTTTGCCCAGGCACGATACTTTGAAAATCATGAGTGAGTAAGGAAGCAGGATGAAGACTCGGGGTCAAAGTGATAGTAAATGCGGTTGGTAAGATGGCCTTTTTATAAAAAAATTGGCAAATCATGAAGTTTCCTAGGAGGCAAGGGTGCAGATAGCATTTTAATATTTCTACGCCTCGTAATTCGTCTAGCCTTGCCGCCGTTCCTCTTACCTGAGAATGGCGAGAGCCTCCAGGAAAGCCGCTGGGTAAGGCATATAACATAGCGAGACAAATACAAAGAAAAAGATACAACATAGATCTAAGACACTCAGCAAGGGAATCATACATTGCACAATGCGAAATAATGCTTAAAATGCGAAAAGCCACTCTCCAGGCGAGAGCAAGCTTAGTGTTCACTTATTACAAAACAAAGCAGAAAAGGTACATTCTGAAGAAACGCAAGCGGGAGTCTGGGATGAGAGGAGGCGGGAGCCGACAAACTCAGTACTGGACCAATTGCCAACAACCCCGGCCTCATATCACCAACCTCGGGGGAACTCGTGGGTAAAAGTAGGTGCTCACGACCGTTAAATCTTTGTTAACCAAACGCCTCTGATCCCGGGCTCGCGTAATGTGTCTTTCGGGAGAGGCCTCCTCACACCAGCCTCCCTATCGCTCCATCTCCCCAATTAGATGCGAGTAGTCCCTCTCTAGTATGCCTAACCGACATTCAGTTGCTACCTGGTGTGCATTCGCCTGATTGGAGTCTTCCCGCTATGTCCAGATCAGCTTTTCCAAGACCTCCACCATTCACTCCTCGAGTGTCTTGGAATCTCTGGGATCAATGAGGAAGTTTGTGAGCTCGCTGAGTGATGTGGGGGGCAAGAACTCCTCCTCATCAACATCAGGACCCATCGTAGAAGTGTCCCGATAACCTGGTAGGAAGTTTCAACTATTATCAGGATCGGGTTCGAGCGAGAAGGGGAGGATTAAGTCATTTAACTGGCATAGGACAACGCTTTCACCTGGTGGCTGGTGGGAAGGACCAGGTTTCCCATCAAAGAGTTTATCGAAGAGCGAATGGCCCAATTTTCCCAGTCCCGGACAGGTCGGCGTTTGCCCTAGAGGGAGGATCTTGGCCGGTTGGGAGGTGTCTCTTTCCCAGTCGAGGGCCGAGAACCTAGCGCTGGTTCGTTTGGGTTCTCAGCGGCTGGGGTCTTGGGCGCTAGACTGACCAGGCCTGTAGTCTCGAAGGGAAGAGCTACGGGAAACAATGTAAGCGGAAGGATATAATTTAAGAAATGCGAGAAGGTGATGGGTTAGCTACTAGGAGCGATTTTGGGTTCGGCCTGGGAAATTTGGGGGGCATTCACCAGGACCAATAATTTGTTCCCATCGGGGAGCCAAGATGTCTCGGCATTCGCCAGGGAAGCGCCAACATCGCTCTCTATCAGTGGCTCTTGCGAATAGACCTGTGGTTCAATTTAACATGCCCATTTTTGGAGCCTTCACCAAGGTGGGGGTAAGTAGAATACCTCAGTTGGGATGACGAGATTATCACGGTTAGGGGTAGGGGTCGGAGAAGCAGACTCATCCCCCATAGGGTTCTACCGAATCATCTTGGCCTGTTTCGGTCGGTAGGGCGAATCTACAAGCCTCTTGGATGAGAGGCCTGGGGT
Source organism: Platanthera zijinensis (assembly GCA_039513925.1). NCBI lineage: Eukaryota > Viridiplantae > Streptophyta > Magnoliopsida > Asparagales > Orchidaceae > Platanthera > Platanthera zijinensis. Next base: position 163,175,967 of record CM077092.1, read on the forward strand.
ACATCTAGAGGACTTGGAGCTAGCTTTTTACAGTGCAGCAGCGAGACAGTCCAGAAGCTCTTGCGAGAGAGGCTTTATAGCCAGTTTAGTGAACATTGTCGGAAGTGGAGAGAACTCAGGGGATGGATAATGAACGAGAAAAGATACCATTTTAGGGCCAAGCCTTGGGATATATATAGAGTAGTGGAGGGGCCCACAAAAGATTATCTTGCAGGTTAGCAATCACTCATCAAATACCAGGGGTTGGACTTTACTTTCCGAGCGTATGACTAGCTAGAAAAGAGCGGTGATTGTGTACAACCCCGTATTTGCTGAGTGAGCCTCTACAGAAAGTTCATGGCATTGTCGGACATTCAGGTCCAAGAGTATCAAGTAGGAGAGTGGTGCATGAAGAGACGAACTCGCCCAAAAGGAGAAAAGGGCTCCCGCCCATAGCAGGCGAAAGGGGTCTCGCTAATATAGGCGAGTGGCATGTTGATCTCGCATCCACCCCTTTTAGGGAGCTGTCGAGACGAATGCCTGACTCACCAAGCTTTCATGCCTTCAGGCGAGTGGTGCCCTTATGGACCACTCGCCCAGTGGGTCCTGAGGCAGAATTACCTGGATTCCCTTGAGATTCAGCAGGTAGCCTTTCAAAACTACGAAGTTACAATGTTGGCAGTCCCAATTGGGCTGTGTTTAGTAATTCAAGACAATGGAATTACATTGTTGGCAGAACAGGTTTTGAAATCTATAAATAGAATCGAGGGGGAACCTTTGGAGTCACAAATTGATAGTTTCTCTTGCTTTCTTCTTCTTTAGTCTTTCTCCAAGGTGCCCAAGTTCAGCATTGGCTTGGGAGGGGAAGCATTATTAGATCTTTCGGGTGTAAGGTGGGACCTCCTCGCTGAGATCTCGGTTATGTTCCTAGGTTTCTAAGCCTTTGGTCTAGTGTGTGATAAGTCCTATTTTTATAATGATTTTCGGACTCATCTAGGCTAGTTTTCTTTCACAAGCACTTCACTTTTAATTCGTTATTGCATAGATTTCATCTAATCTTTATTTCCATAGTAGGTGCACTTTTGGCCCATTTTCTGTGCGATTTCGTAGTTATATTTCTTTTTCCCTACTTGGTGTTTTTCTGTGTATGGAGTTTGTCGTATGCCGTCTTGGTGGCTCTGCTATTTTTACTGCAGGTACATGGGTCGCGTGCATGATCCGGGATTATTTGGGATCGCTTTCTGCCTAAGGGCCACTGATCGTGTGTTTTTACCCGCGCACGGTCAGTGGACTCCTTAGCGCACGACCGCTGGCCGTGCACGGCCTGTTCGTCGAACCCAAATAGTATAGGATCTATAGCACACGATCATTGGACCTATAACACAAGACCACTGGTCGTGAGCCACTGATCGTGTGCACTACTCTCCATTTTTTCCAAGTTCGGTCTAGGGCATTCACACGAGCAATAGACATATTGCGCATGACCACCTGTCATGCGCCACTACTCGTGCTCATTATTCTTTTTTCCTGGAGTTTTGTCTGGGGTAATCAAACGACCATTAGACATAGTGCGCATGACCACCGGTCGTGCGCCACTGCTCGTGCGCGTTATCCCAGTTCTTCTTGATTTCAACCATTGCTCAAAGCACGATCACAACACTCAGTGCGTACGACCACTGGTCGTGCGCCACTGATCATGTGCATTGTTATTCCTACTATCTATAAATTCACAAGTTCGCCCTAATTCTGTAATCCATTGACATTTTTCCACCATTTTCGTCTCCGAGGAGGGATTCCACCGCTCTCCTTCATCTTCCACCATAGGGAGGTGCTCCGGGCAAGCTTTCACCACCAAATCCAAGTCGAAGCTTCCTTTCGGCCTCCTCCTTCATCCATGAGCTTCAAGAAGAGTTTGACTTAGATTTCTCCATCAAGCTAGGAGAAGTTTGTGCCATCCTCCACCGGATCGTGACACGAAGAAGACAGGTCCATTGGGAGTTAGTGACAGCCTCCTCTACCCCGGACGCAGTTGAGGACCGAGCTTGGATGCAGACTGATAACCTGGTGATTCCTTCTGTGAACCCTCAGCAAGTCTTCAGATTCGTTCGATTTCACACTCTCTTCTTCTCTTGTTGTTGATAGTGTAGATTATCTCTTTGTATATAATGAAGTATTTTTAATTTGATATATATTTGTATACAATCATGTCAATGTGATTTTATATTTATGTTATTTGCTTGAGGTGCGCCTTTATTCTCTATCCTCAACCACACATTGCCGCACTAGTAATTTCTAGTGGCGTGCGTAGCGAAGAGGTGCTCTCGACCCTCATTCCGCCGTTCTTACCACCTCATCCGCAAGCTTACTCGTCCATCCACCCAGCGATTTGGTGCATAGCGGCCCATGTAGTCTTCAATCCCGCCTGGCGAAGCATTGCATAACGACATTGCATAAGAGTAGTTGATTGTGTTTTACTTTTCTTTTTCCGCAAACAACCAACCCCCCCTTTCGTAGGTTAGACCCTTGGACTTCAATCTCAAGTCCTCCTCAAAATTAACTCCACCTTGCTGTGTTCCCTAGAGATCGATACTTGGGGAAATTAGCCCATTTTATATTACTTGTGCGACCGGTACACTTGCCGTTCAACGCATCAAGTTTTTGGCGCCATTGCCGGGGAACACAGTCGGGTGAGCTTTTGGAGAGGGAGATAGGAGATAGAAGGCCTTTTTCATTTGTTCATTTCATTTTTCTTTGTTCCTTTTCTAGTTATTTCAGTTGTTTACCATTTCTTCTATTTATTTCTTTTTATCCCTTTTCTGATTTTTGGTTTAGCTAGCGGGTCCGTGTTATTTTTATTCTAGCCATGTAGCACTTTTTCAACAAATATTTTTGTTCACAATGTATTCTGTAGCTGAGTGCCATCTCTATGACACTTTGCGCTGATACATTGATGCCTTGGCTGTTATGAATGCCGAGCATTGTATTCGATGTTTACTATGTCAAGGTATATGCCATATGTTGAAGGATTGCCCTCGCTTGTGCAAGCTTTCTCCCTCTAAGGGCGTGTATGCAACAACCTCCCATTTGCGGAAGACTGTTGTGGATATGCCTACTTGGGTATTGCCTGACCCATACACTAACATCGCTCATCTGGCTCGTTCTTTACCCGTTGAGATTACCGTAGAATCTCTCGCCGCATACAGATCCTTCATGGATCCCTCTCTCCCTTTTTACGAGCTTTCCTTGAGTGATGACGATCACTATGGTGTTAGCCAGCAAAAAGAGGATCAGGAATCCATGGGCGCTCCTGTATGGGACACAAAGATTGTTCCTATCGACGGGGTGGTGTCTGCGAATGATTTTGCGATGGGGCATGCTCATTTAGTGCTTGATTTTGAGAGCAGTTTCGCCCCTCCACAATTTTTGCCTGATCGTGCTACTTCTTTTTCTTTTGAGTCGGCTGATGATGCCGTATTCATGGGTGATTCGGTTCTTGAGTATGCGCCGAAGTGGGTTGAGGAATATCCCCTTTCTGATGCGGAGGTTTTAACCTCCTTATCGGATGAGGCGTTCCCTCTTACCCCCGCGGACCTCAAGTTCTCGGATTCCCCACGATATGACTCATATGATACCGACAATGATCTGTGCTCGGATCCTACTGGGAGTGAGACTGGGACCACTCCCCCTATTTTTGATTATTTTAGTTCTTCCTCTCATTTGTTACTTGACCCCCTTCATTATCTGAGCCTGTGTAGGCTGAGTCTCCACGGGTGCATTGGGATGACGATGAGCCTTGTGCTCATGCCGACGGCGAGTGCATCTGCCAGTGCGAGAAGGTTTCTACCTCCTTCGCAGTAGAAGTCCCTGCCATCGCCATCGCCTCCTGTGGACCTGCGGTGGATGACGCCTTGTTGGGAAAGGATTTATTTTGTGGTAAGATGAGTGAGGAACAACGCTCCTCCTCTTCTTACTTCATATTTCCTCTACCTGTGTTGGGCATGTATTATTATTTATGTAGAGGGGTAACTGTTTTATCATCGTATCGGTACCCGTTACCGAAACGGATAATGGAACAATTACCTGTGCACTTTTCTTTTCATAGGCCAATTAGCTAGAAATATATACAATTTAATAAGTCGTGCTGGGAGGACAATAACCCCAGTAGTTATCTTATATTTCCTGTGTTTTTATTTTTCATGTCTATTTTAGTTTTAGTATTTCTTTGTATTTTGTCTATTTTTCTTTTGTTTTTGCGGAGCTCACCCCTGCAGGTATTCATGACAACTTCGTATTGGCGGGGTTGTGATTCTTTGTTTGGCGGACTTGTCTCTATTTTTCACGCGTCTTCTGGTATGCTCACTAGCTGAGCATTGGGTAACCTCTTCCCTTATCTCTATCTAATTTAAATTTCTATATCATATGTTGTCTAGTATAGTTTAAGTCTGAGGGAGAGCCAGTATTTGTTACCTTTTGCACGCGCACATTTCATGTGCATACTAGAAGCTTATATTGTTTTATCTTGATTAGTTCATTGCATCACACACCACTGCACCCAAATGAGCGCGTGCTTAGCTGTTAGCGTGCTGCGAGTTTAACTCGTTTCTTTTGTATTATTTGGGAAAACTATTGTGCTGGCATAGGATTGTGAAAAGGAGTAAAATGTTGACTCCTGCAGTGCTCCTAGTCGAGTGCTCTCATCTCGTGTAGAAATTAGACTAGATTTAATTTTTTTGTATGCTTATAGTTTTATATTTTTCTATTTTCGTAAAGATTTTTTATTCTACTCAAAAATTGGTGAATCCGATGTGAATCGAACGGTAGTGTAGGGATGTGTGTAGCCGTCACTAGACTCGTTTTGCTCAAGTCAGGATGAAGGATCATCTTTCTTGGCGGCTAAGAACTTGCCCCAAGCTACTCTTGAAGCATTGGTGAATAGTCAAGCGTGAGCGTGATGTAGGCCATCATTTTGGCCCGGTTGAGCTTTGTACCGTTCCTAATGTCTTATCCTCGCTAAGCCCCGTTGTGCCTACCCCTTCTTTTGATTCAGCTCCACAATTATTTCACCAAAGCCTCATAGCCGATTCTAGTCGCACACCCAAGTCATGCTTTAGTGTTGTACATTTTCATTTTAGGGTGTTGATGTGGTGATATTTTTTATGAATATGTGGATGTGCTCCAAAGTTTATATTTGCTGAAATTGTTAAAATAAAGATGATTTGAAAAAAAAATCTGTGAAAAAGAAAAGTGAAAATAAAAAGTATAATTGAAAATTCTATTTGAGATGAGATTGTATTTGGAGTAGGCGATGCACACACCCATATTTTAAAAATTAAGTCTGGGGGTGTGGTGTACCCGCATGTATTGTGGTTAGCGGATAGATTCTTTTTTATGCTAGCTCATTTGGGTTAGGTGCGTAGCCTTCTGATTTATCTTTGTTTACCTCACCGAAACCCAAGCCCCATGATTCTCCTAAAGTCCTACAGATTCACGCTTGAGTCAAACTAGTATTGTGGAGAGAGTGTGAACGGGCAAGCGTATGGTCCCCGACATTGGTGGATTCCTTTGGAGGTGATCTCGAGCCCCGGTCTTCTGCAAAGTTCACCTTAGTGGCCTGCCTACTTTCTCCCTGCGCGTGACCGAAAGATTCACTATGATTCAATTTTTGTGTAGTAATAAAATATTGATACGTATTATGAACAGTATAAACTATTTTGCATACTTAGAAATTTCCTCTATTATATTTTTATGCGTGCAAGCATGCGACTTCGCATGATACTCCGTATCTCAATTTCTTTGTTAGATAGTTTATTTTCCCTATCTGCATAGATTTTGTTTGCTCGAGACGTGCAAATAGGTAAGTCTAGGGGTGTGATGAGTCCTATTTTCATACTGATTTTCAGACTCATCTGGGCTAGTTTTCTTTCACAAGCACTTTCACTTTTAGTTCGTTATTGTATAAATTTCATCTAATCTTTATTTCCATAGTAGGTGCACTTTTGGACCATTTTCTGTGCGATTTCGCAGTTATATTTCTTTTGCCTACTTGGTGTTTTTCTATGTATGGAGTTTTGTGGTATGTCGTATCGATGGCTCTGCTGTTTTTGCTATAGGTACAAGGGTCGCGTGCGTGATCCGGGATTCTTTAGGATCGCTTTCTGCCTAAGGGCCACTGATCGTGCATTTTTACCTACGCACGGTCAGTGGAATCCTTAGCGCACGACCGCTGGTCGTACGCAGCCTGTTCGTCGAACCCAAATAGTATAGGATCTATAGCGCACGATCATTTGACCTATAGCGCATGACCACTGGTTGAGCCACTGATTGTGCACACTACTCTCCATTTTTTCCATGTTCTGTCTAGGGCATTCCCACGAGCATTGGATATATTGCGCATGACGACCGGTCGTGCTCCACTGCTCGTGCACGTTATTCATTTTTCCTGGAGTTCTGTCTGGGGTAATCGCACGACCATTAGACATAGTGCGCATGACCACAGGTCGTGCACCACTGCTCGTGCGCATTATCCAAATTCTTCTTGATTTCTTCCATTGCTCATTGCACGATCACAGGACTTAGTGCACACGACCACTGGTCGTGTGCCACTGATCATGTGCATTGTTATTCCTGTTGTCTATAAATTCGCAGGTTCGCCCTAATTCCGTGATCCATCTACATTTTTCCGCCATTTTTATCTCCAAGGAGGGATTTCGCCGCTCTCCTTCATCTTCCACCATAGGGATGTGCTCCCGACAAGCTTTCACTGCCAAATCCAAGCCGGAGCTTCCTCTCGGCCTCCTCCTTCATCCTTGAGCTTCAAGAAGAGTTTGACCTAGCTTTTTTCCATCAAGCTAGGAGAAGTTTGTGCCATCCTCCACCGGATCATGACACGAAGAAGACGAGTCCATTGGGAGTTAGTGACAACCTCCTCTACCCCGTACGCAGTTGAGGACTGAGCTTGGATGAGGACTGAAAACCCGGTGATTCCTTCCGTGAACCCTCAGCAAGACTTCGGATTCGGTCGATTTCACACTCTCTTCTTCTCTTGTTGTTGATAGTGTAGATTATCTCTTTGTATATGATGAAGTATGTTTAATTTGATATATATTTATATACAATCATGTCTATGTGATTTTATATTTATGTTATTTGCTTGATGTGCGCCTTTATTTCCATCCTCCTCCACATATTGCCGCACTAGCAATTGCTAGTGGTGTGCGTAGCGAAGAGGTGCTCTCGACCCTCATTCCTCCGTTCTCACCACATCATCCGCAAGCCTACTCGTCCATCCGCCTAGCGATTTGGTGCATAGTGGCCCGTGTAGTCTTCCATCCCGCCTGGCGAAGCATTGCATAGGAGTAGTTGATAGTGTTTTACTTTTCTTTTTCCACAAACAACCAAACCCCCCCTTTCGTAGGTTAGACCCTTGGACTTCAATCTAAAGTCCTCCTCAAAATTAACTCCACCTTGCTGTAATCCCTAGAGATCGATACTTGGGGAAATTCACCCATTTTATATTACTTATGCGACCGGTACACTTGCCGTTCAACGCATCAGTGTGCTAGACAGAGGGAAGTAAGTGTGTGGCCATACCCTTTTGGGGACCCCGAGCTCCACAGAGACCGATTTTTATTTTCAACAATTTGGAAGTTTTGAATCGACAGAGAAGATTAGGAAGACGATCATTCATCTGTTGCAGTAGAAGTTCTTCCAAAAATTAGTCGATCTTCATCATGTTCTTGAATCTTAATAGAGAGCAAGTTCTTATTTACCTTTAGGGCTCATCAAGTGTTGCAATAAATTTTTTGGAGAATAAGAGATCATTTGGATTAAAGGCTTATAATTCTTGAAATTTTCTCTATTAAGGATTCATCAAAGTTCTAGGGATCAATTCACTAAGTGCCATAAAGTCCTCAAAAATTTATACCGAGATGCCTAATCAAGAAGATCATCTCTTCTACATATCTCATACTAATTTCTATTAATTTCTCTTTTACTATTTGAGAAAAGTTTTTTGAGAATCCATCTTCAAAGGATTCAGATTAAGGTTTTGAGAGTTTCTTTGTGAAAAGACTCGGACTTTATTACTTCAAAATCTCCTTATCAAAAGATCTAGAGATTGGTTCTGAGAGTCTCCTTATCAAAAGACTTAGACACAGTGATAATGAATTCCTACCAAGGGAGTGGAAGAGTGCATGTACCCAAAATTTGAGGAACCACTATAATTCTTGTTAATTTTCCTGTGATTGTTTATTTACTGTGCTGTGATTATAATTTCTAGGCTTAAAATTATGGTGAAAATCTGTGTGAATGCAAATTTAGTGAAAAGTATAGTTAAGATAGATATAATTTTTAAACTCTATTCACCCCCTTTCTAGAGAAAACTCTGAGGATTTTGTCAACTGTTCTCCATCTCACTTTAAAGCCCAAGGAAGTTTATCCTCCTTACCTCTAACCTCCTCCTTCATATGCCAGAGGGCAGCGTACCACGCGATGTGGTGTAGTATTTCTTTCTTCTTCTTCTCCACTGCGAGTGAGCATCAACGGTTGCATGAACTCATTTTAGATTACACATTTTTTAACTAAGGTTTTATTGAGGGCTTCCTTTCCTTACCCATAGAGGGTAAAAGATTCGCCCAACGCACTTCTTTTTTTAATTAGTTTATGATTAGATCCACAACATTGAAAATTATCAATAGTTTTGGTGGAGCAAATTTCCACTACATCAACGCTCTCATCTTCGGACTCATTGCTAGCCTTCTCTACTTCCTTAATTAACGGTTCCTCTTACCCAGAATCACAATCATCTTTGTTCACCTTCCTTGGTCCATCAATATTAGCCATGTTCTCACAATTTTCAACATCAGATTTCACATCATTTTCACCCGGATCACCAAAACTTGGACTGCAAACTTCTGAGCAACATAATTCATTAAAAACCATAATTGGATAAGATTTTTCCATGTGCTCATCAGTGGAGGTATTAATTATTTAGATGGGCATGAGTGGTGTGTCTCCTTAGGTGGTCAGTATACATGAACTTCAGTGATATTTAGGGTAGCACCAATTTTTTTCAAGGGCACCCAAAATTGATAATGAGTAATTTTCCGTAGGCCTCAAAACTTGGAAATTGGTGACAACCGGTTCAGCATCCATATAAATTTCACCTCATGAACCTCCCCCTTTGTCTCAACCAAGCATCCATTGGCAAGAGATAGTGACAACTGCTCATCCGTATTAATAATGAGATTAAATTTTTCAACATCTTGCAAATAAATAATGTTGCGGGATAAGCCGGTGTCACCAAGTGCGGCAACATCCACATTGATAATTTTATAATTAAAGATTACTTCCTCCTCATAATTTTACATGGGCGGAGATAAAATATTCCCCTGCTCCTTAGGGTTCTTTTCTGTGGTGCTTGGGAGTGCACCTTGGGTTCTTTCAGATAATTCCTGGGCTAATTATCCCATTTGAACCCCCATATTGCGCATGGAAGCAGTTTGATTGTCCATATTAGCTTGGGCCATATCAATAAACTTCTCCATCTTTTCTTCCAATGCGCTCTTCTTTTGCGCAGGAGTAGGTTAGGGGTTATAAAAATGTTAAGGTGGCCACGATTGGCCGCCGAAAGTCTAACCAATGAAATGGTGTTGACCTAACTGCCATCTTGGCCAACCACATTTTTGAAAAGTTAAGGTGATTTCTCACCGTGGGGTTATAAGTATTAGAATAAGCAAATGGTCAATTTCGATTGCTAACGTAATTAATTGATTCATCAAAATTCAAATTAGAAAATTTAGGTGAGAGTTCACCTACTGGGCCTTCATATGTGTGATGCCCTGAAGTGTCGCGGACTTGACATGTAATCAACATCACGGGCGTAGGAGGTATAGCTAAGCGCTTCAGCAAAACAATATTCTCAAGATGCAGGGATGCCAGATTAGCTTGATGAGCATGGGTGCTGTAACATCCCATGTTACATCTAGACCCCTTAACTTAGATTGGGTTAGGCATGGGGTGGGTGTTAGGGAAATAAGCTAGGTTTGATCCTAGGTAGTGGGTTGTAGCCATGTGGGGCTCACTATAGGGCCAAAGTCAAACTAGGTCAAACTAGCCTAAATAGGGACCCTAGCCACACCATGACCCCACCACATTTCCCTAACCCTAAAAATAATCTAAGTGGACCCTAGGGCATGTCACTAGGTCAAACCTTTGACCCTAGTTGACCCAAGTCAACCTTAGCCCTAATTTGGTCAAACCCATACCTATAGGCCCAATTAACCTAAGTAGGGCACCCCCTTGACCCAACCCAAGTTGGGTGGTGCCATTAGATCCATGACCCTCAAGTGGGGTCAGCCCACTCACCATGTTGACCAAGTCAACCTAAAAGTCAACAAGTCAACAAAGGGGCCTAAAGGAAGAAAGAAGAAGCCAAGCCCACTCCCCACGGGCTAAGCCCATTTGTCAAGGCCCATGACCAGCCCAAGAGGTCAATGAAAGCCCCTAACCCCTAAAATTAGGAGAGAGAATGCATGCATGAGGGTAATTTAGGGATTTTGGAGAAAAAGAGGAGAGAGAAGAGAGGGAAAGAGGGGATGAAGGCCATGTGGCCCTCCTCCTATCTTCCCAAGCCCTCCTCTGAGCTCACACAACATTTTTCAGCCATTTTCAGCAAGCTCCATGACACATGGCAGTCATGGTGAAGCATCCTATGCTAGGCTGAATTTATAAATGCTAAAAACACAACAACCAGCCCACTCCACACCCATTTGTCTTCACTATTAGCTTCAGAGCACTGAGAGGAGTGGAATTCGATATCTAGATCGAAGCTTTTGGTGGAGAAACGAGCAATCGGGCTAGTTCGCCGGAGCAAGCTTCGGCCATGGCGCACCACCACCGCACACGCCGCCAAGCCCGGCTACAGGTCCGTTTCACCTCACCTCTACCCGTACTAGCTTTCTAGATCGATTAGGCGAGACATCAGGCTCAATTGAGCCCGATCTAATGTGAGATTTTCTTGGATTTTCGGATTTTTAATGGAGTTCAAGTTCGCCGGAAACCGCCACCTCCGGCGGCCAAGTCGCCGCCAAACGTTAGCCCTCACCTCAACGGAGGTGGTGGTGGTGGTCGGCTAGGGAGGTGGCCGAGTGGCCAGGAAATGAACTTGGAAGGAGCTCTAGGTCGGGCAAATCTCGGCCCTTGGCTGTTTGGAGAAGATGAACAGATGCCCTTTATCCTGCTTTGAGATTAGTGCTGTTATGATATATAGTTTTCTGTGCCTGTTTATACTGTCACTTGCATGTTAAAGCTAGGGCCTTTAGGGCCATTTTAAGGACTGATGATTAATATTAAAATTGTATCCCTCCCTCTTACCTTTAATATTCCACCCTAAACTTGTATTTTGGCTTATTAGATTTTCCTATAGGGCTATTTTGCTAGGACTGGTCCTAGGCTAGGGCAGAAAGTAAAATGGATGCCCATGCCAAACCAGAAATCCACATGGGTTGAAATTTTGGGCATGTAACTTATTTGGGCATGTCTAGCTCCTACCCAAAATTGAGAATTTTTGGGGAATTGTTTCCTATAGTTTTAGTCAAAATATGATAAATGAAATAAATGTGATTTTTGGAGTATTTAAACTACAATGAGCCCCAAATTTTGGTGGCATGTCCTTAGGGACATTATAAGTGTATGTCTAAAATTTCAGCCAATTTGGACCAATTCATGTTGGGTAAACCCACTTGCATGTGTTGGCTTATTATTGGCTTGGTGTGCATTTAGCCTAAAATGAAATAATGTGTATTCAGCCAACTTGGAATATTCAAAAAATCATGATTTTCATTATAGAGACACATGAGGGTGTAATACACCTCTCATAGCAATAGTGGGATTTTTGGGAAAAAAATAGCATTATTTTGAATTTTTGAAAATTTGGTCCTTTTGAGGAAATAAATTTAAAATAAGTTTACCCTTATCATAAAATGTTCAATTTATGTTGAGCACTAATGAATGACATAATAAACACTATAAATAAATTATATCTCTGTTGGATGAAGTTTAAGTAGTTTAAGGAGCAAAATGACCATTTTACCCTTATGGAATTTGTGAAGAAATGATGGGTATATTCCTTTGAAAAATTTGAGAAAATTCATATTGCTGTAATTGTATGTTTTATACCTTGTGCAATTATTTCAGAATTTTTGGATTCCAAATAATGTACTTAGGCCCCATAATGGCATTTTGGTAAATAACTCAAATTGTTCATTTGATAGGCCATTTCAACCTAGATGTAAATGGAAATCTAGACATAACATTATTTAATTATTATCAAGGCTCTGTGATTTAATTAGAATTTTTGAGATAATATGTTATGTACTTCATTTGGAAAATGCTAGATTTGTGGATATAGTATTAAATAGGAATTAATTATTAATCTGAATTGAAAAAGCATGAAATTTTAGTAGGCCCCATTAATTGTCATATTATATACCTGGAAGAATCCCTAGGACCCCAGGTTTTATATTGACAATACTTCATGTGCAAAATGACTAGGGATTACATTTAAAGAAATTAATTTAATGGTGTAATTAATTTGGAAAATTATGGAATTCATCCTGTTAATCATATAGGTCCATACCATCCTAGGATAAATAATTTGAGGCATATGGCCATAGGAATTAGAAGGAAACATTTGTGGGTGGTATCGGGACATGTGTAAGGGTCTAACACCGATGTTCGTACTAGTAGGGCCACCAGGGGAGGAATCTGAATAACTAGTAAAGTGAGGATCTTAGTGGAGGAATTAACCCTGGTTGGTCTCCTAAAGGATTCCTTAACCATGTGTGGAAGAGTGCAAGTCCTGTGATAACAACAATAACGGGGACCGGCGGAAGACCGCCGTGCTCCTAATAACACCTAAAGTCTTTAGGCTCGTTCTAAAGTAACAATGAGAGTTGGGTGATAATCCTGGGTAGACACTAATAAGAATAACTATACTTGCAAAAGGGAACTTTGGGCTTGTCATCCCATCTTGGTTCCTAGTGCCTTCGAGACCCCTTCATTGGGCATACCTTGGGCAGTCCTGGGATTAACCATAAATAACTAAGTTTAATAATCGATAGACAAGAGTAGTATACTAGGCTAAGGGAAATGGTACACATGCTCACCCGTGATGGGTTGGAGGGAACTGAACTTGATGTGTATTCTCACCTGTGATGGGTTGGAGGGAATTGGACTTGATATTGTATTCTCACCCGTGATGGGTTGGAGGGATTCAGGACAGGTTAGTCCTGCGAGCTGGAGACTCAGGAGATTTTATATCAGGACAGGTTAGTCCTGTAAGCCGGGGGGCTCGGGTTAAAATATTGCATGTGCATAAACAAAATAGTGGCGAGTCATGCGGTACTAGGCCAATCGTCACACCGATGGCAGTACAGTGAACCAGGCGGGTGTGAGGGTTTGAGGGGCCAGTTGGTTGTTTACGCTGCGGTCTGGAGGACAATCCCCAATAACACGCACCTGGCCCAACAAGACTGACGGGTAGTCAGCAAAGTACGTACACAGAGACTCTAGAGTGCACCTAGGATGTGTACAGAGGCGTATGAGAGAGGTCTAGGCCTGATAGTGTGTATACCCGCCTAGAAAGCGGAGACTCCCGCTCCGCTGCTGCCGTAGCCACAACGGTGGTACCTGAGAGTGAAGCAAGCTCTCGAAAAGTGGGAACTAAAGGTCTGTGATCACGGAGTCGTTGTGTGTGAGTTGCACTTGCCTATTGCATAAATTACATCATAAACATTCATTCATATTAGGGCATACGCTTCATAGATCCTTATCATATAAATTAGTATGGGCTATTTTATATGATAAGTTAAAATCCCTAGAAACCTTAACTTATAAATTTGTATGGGCATTTTTATTAGTTAAGGTACATTTTGTGATGGTAGTGTAGTGTTAGCATAGCTTTACTTTTCTTCTCTTACTTTCAGTTCTCTACTTACTGTACTGTACATTTACTTCGCTTATACCATGTACTTAGAACTGCTAGAGTAGAACTATATTGCTCTTATATTTGATAGATAACTTCTTGTCACCTGCCTTCCTTTGCTACCCCTTGTTATCCTCCGCTTCGTCCTCCCGCTCGGTGCCTGGGGAGAGGTGCGGAGGAAATGACTTAGTCTTTTTGACTAATGGTCGGTGACCATATCATTTTAGGAGCTCGAGGAGATGGAGCACCAGCACGACGAGGTGGAAGGACTTGAGGAGCAGATACCACTACCACCTACTACTACTACGCGTCCTCAGGTAGGACGAGATTAGATGATGATATAGATAGCTTCCGCTTTTGTTTTGAGAGAGAGATATTGAGATATTCTTGTACCGGGCATAAGCCCTTATTTCTCTATTATGGTATTCACTGTGGACTATGCTTCTGTACTCTTCATTTATATATATGATATATACTCTATAGCTGTGGACTATAGTTGTTTCTCTTACTGCTATATATTGCTTCTAATTCTCAATCGGCCGAATGGTTTATGATCGTACTAGCCGACAGGATCAGCGTCTTGCGGTGTCGACAAACCCGTGAGTTAGTGTCATCGTAAGACGACAATTCTTAGCATAAGACTGGGTGCCTCCTTTGTAAGGGGAGGGGTCTTACAGGTGCCGACTTCATAAAGTCTAATGTACTCCTTGGAGCGTTCCTTCCAGCTATCTAATATGAGCTATTGGATGCAATAACCTGTAAAATGTTGAAGGACTCTTCCGGAGTACGATTCATCAATGTTCCGTCCGTGGAGACATCAAGTATAGCTATGCAATACAGATCGAGAGAGAATTAAAAAATCTCCACTAGGTGCCATTGTTGGTACTCCTGCTAAGGGCACTTTCTCAAGATTTTAGTAAACATCTCCCAAGATTCGAAAATCATTTCCAGATCTGCTTGTCGGAATGTGTCAATCTCTCGCCACGTACTCACGATCTTGTCCCCAGGATTGAATTTGGCTAGAAACTTCATGGATATGGCCTCCCAATTTGTAGCCATCCTTGGATAAATAGTATGCAACCACACTTTGGCTTTATCGAGCAGAGAGAAGGAAAAAAAAACACAGCTTCACAGTGTCATCCATTATTCCTACATAATAGAATATGGAGCAAATCTCAGAAAAATTATCCAAGTGAAGATGAGGGTCTTCACTCGGGAGGCCAGCGAACTGCACGTTATTATGGATCATTTTTAGTATTGCATTCTTTATCTCAAAATGATTATTAGTGATTGCCGGACTGAATGCTGGATATACACTCCTAACATTGGGAGTAATGTAATTCCTCATGGTACGGAGCCTCAGTCTAAACACATCCTTCTCGTCTTGAGCTTGCTCTCTGTGAGATACCGCCTGGCGGTAGGTTGATATCGCACGACGGTAGTATGGTCGAATTAATCGACAAAGCTCTCAGTGAGCTACCACCCGACGGTAATGTTAACGCTGGCAGTAGCATGACCAATTTATTCGAAGTTCCTATCTGAGAGCTACAGCACAACGGTAGTGATACCTGCGTGGCGATAATGACTATTTGTCATAAACAATGCATCGATGCAACACATTGCCTACCGCGCGGCGGTAGTGACATATCGCGAGGCGGTAACAGAATAGTTACGGCGTGGCCATGTGTCAATGCGTGATTGGAGATTTTGGTCTTGCGGAACAAGCCAACGCTTGAGGAACCGCACAGAGGTAGCTAGTTACCGCGCAACTGTATCAGACTCCTGTGTCAGTCGTTTTTATTGAATTTGTGGTCGAATTCTTTTAAGGGGTGGTGAGCACATGACTACGTCACCGTTATAACATGAAAGAGCCCATGAATGTCCACTTAGGAAAGAAATTACACATGTTTATTGAACCTGCGTGTTCCTATGATTGCTACTATGCAATTGGTGTAGTCACTAAATTGTGCGTTTCATGATTATATGTGACTAGAAGTGGTGCGGGGCAGTCTTAGCCTCAACGCTCGACGGAGAGTAGTGTACTGGGTGATGCGCCTACACCTCCTTCTTCTACTAAAACTATAAGGCTGGTAACTGAAGCTATGTTCACCATGATAAATGCCCAGCTAGAGAGGTAAGTGTAGCCTCTTGCCCTTAAATTGGACCAGGTGCCTCTTGGCGTGGCTGAGCCTCTAGTGGTGGGTCAAGTGCCTGCAGAGCCTTTAGTGCTAAGAAGAGTAACGAAGAAGCAACTTAAGCATGTGATGAGCGTCATTCCTCTAGTATTTATGGGGACCGGACCCCAACGCAAGCCAAAGACTGACTCTCTTGGATTAAGAGTCATGGTGACAACAAAAATGGAGGAGGGACAGAAAGTTACCATAGCCACTTTCCTGTGGACAAAGAGGCAAGGCTGTGGTGGGACGAATTGGAGTTGCATCGCTTTGCTGGAAGATATCTCACAAATATCTCGATAGATGAGTTCTCAAGATTGTTTCTGTCTTGTTATATACCTTAAGCGTAGAAGATTTCTATGGAGAATAAATTTTAGAGGTGAACTCAGGACGAGAGTAGTGTTGATGACTACTTGCATAAGTTAATGTGATTGTGATGATATGCGGGCTCCACCTTTACTGATGAGGAGTGCAAGACCAACCAGTTTTATGAAGGTCTGCAAGATGATCTGAGGTTGCTACTCTCAGGTCCCATGATACAGGGTTTTCTGACGTTGGTCAATACTGCTTGAAAGTCTTTATTTTTAAGGTAGCTTACAACCTCGGGTGGAGGGGGTGAATAGTTAGTTTCACTGTTATTATTCTCTTTTTAGTTTTTTTCCTTTAACACCAAGTATGTTGGCAGTAGTTTGCTTTCAAGAACCTGCACAAAGAAAACAATACAGAAAAGCACACACAGATTTATAGTGGTTCCCAACCTAATGGGTACATCCACTCTCCTCCCACCTTTCCAAGTTCTTGTTACTCAAGAAACTTCTCCAAAACTCTGCTCCAAAGAGCTTACACCTCAGATCACTCAGGATCTCTCAGTCTCCTCCAAGACTTACAACTCAGCCACAAGGGCCTACAACTCAGTGATCAACTGATCACCTACCTCACGCCAAAGGCCCTACACTCAGGCTGGGAGGACAACCCTACCTCAGATCCAAATGATCCTACCTCAGATCCAAAGGATCCTACCTCAGTGAATTATACTCTCCTACAGCTCAGGCAAATGGCCCTACCTCAGACTAGTGGCCCTACAGCTTAGATCCAGTTGGATCCTACAACTCAGAGAGCATTACTCTCCTACAACTCAAGAAATATTGCCCTACCTCAGGACAGTGGCCCTATAACACAGATCCAGTTGGATCCTATAGAAAAATGAAGATTTGAATGTTTTGACACAGGGAAATTTCTCTGTGTCAAAAGCTAGGGCTGATTTATCTCAGCACTATCTTGCTTAATAGCAGCAGGTATAAGTTCTCCCTCTACTATAAGAAACTCAGAATGAATATTCTAATCTTGCTGAAGAAGAAGGTGAATTTGTGTTCTTCAATCAGCCAACTGAGCCCACTGGAGAATGATGGCTCTACTTCCTTCCTCTATATGAAATCTTTCTGATTATGCTGTAGCAGATGAAGAAGCAATAACTCAATAAACTTTTTGTGTTCCTGCAGGAAGACTTCAAGCTCAATCTCAGCAGTAATGGCGAGAGAGATGAAGTCCAGCCGCAACCCTTTTTGAAATTGATAAAGCCCCTTGAAAAAGTTATTCTTCGTCTTGGCCCATATCTTCCATTTGTAGTTCGCCGATCAATGACTCTTAGAGATTAGTTGGCCCTACCTGCAGCTTCCAGCTGCACCTTGCTTTAACGGAAGAAGACGTATAGTAGCTTATTAGTAGATTTTGTCGTGTTTTGTAGCTTCTCCGTACTTAATTTGAAATCAGTTACATTTGTCTATTTTGCTGACGTCATCACCTATGAACTTAGCCAAAATCGAGCATTAGTAGAACAGGCGTTGAGTGAATGAGCTTCACTCAACGCAAGGACACTTAGACAGAATTCTGTCTATCTAGGCATTGAAAACGTTGAGTGAGCACGCCTCACTCAACGCTTTTTTCCTTAGCACATTCTTTAGCCTTTTTTGTATGCTTGGTGTTGAGAGCGTTGAGTGACCACACCTCACTCAACGCCTTATGCCTTAGTCATTTTCTTGCTTCTTCAGCATCTTAAGCGTTGAGAGCATTGAGTGAGCACGCCTCACTCAACGCCTTTTGCTTTTAGCAAGATTTTTTAAATTATGGCATTGAGAGCATTGAGTGAACATGACTCACTCAATGCTTTCTGCCTTAGCCAGATTTCCCCCCACCTTGGCGTTAAGAGAGTAAGCTCCATTCAACGTATTTGGACTTAGCCAAATTTCTGTATCTGAAAACACAGGTTCTGACTGAATGAGATATAGTAAATACTTTAACACATGACGTTGAGTGAGCTTGCCTCACTAAACGCTTGTGGACTTAGTAAAATTTTAGCACAGATTTTCTATGGCTTTGACTGACTGAGCTTATCTCAAAGCCTTCTGTTGTATGGAGTTGAGTGAGTAGACTTCTCTATATGCCTGTGGATTTGGCCACTTTCTCAGCTTTCCACTCCTTTAGATTTGACTGCATAGGCTCCACTTAGCGCTATAAGTCATCTGCCGTTGGGTGAATAACCTTCTCTCAATGCCTGTGGACTTAGACAGATTTCTGTCTGTCCACAACTTATGTAAGTGTTTACCTGACTTAGACACTTAGGCTCCCTGTCCCATCATTATTACTAGGACTAACTTGTATATATGAACTTGAACATATATTAAATATACCATTGTGTATGCTCATTGACATATTTGACTTCTTCAAATCTTGGACATTATAGGCAATGGAGCTAACAATCTCCCCCTATTTGAGGAAGTCAAAACTCTCTACGAAATATCTGAGTCAATGACATACACTAAAAAATTATAGTAATACAGCAGGAAATGATATGATAAGAAGATAAGTTATACTAAACTTCCTTGTCCGCAGGGCATACCTGCACCTACTCCCCCTTAATAGCTACTACATGCTTTTGATGGATTTGATACCACTTGTATCCTTTTCCACCTGTCTTGTATCCTTTTCCTCCTGTCCTATGATACCACTTTCAAGTCCTTGAATCAGTAAGCTGATTCAAGTCCTTTTCCCCCTTTTTGACTTCTGTAAATAGGCAGGGAGGATATTCTGCTCCCCCTCTTTGATTTCTCATAGGAAGCAGTTTGAACACCTTGAGAGTACTTAAAGTAGTGATGGACATGCTCCCCCTCAACTGAAGCAACATCTATCATGTTTCTTTGTAGACTGTGTAGTCATCACCAGTCTGGACAACACTTGAACATGATACCATTGAAGGTACACCCCTTGAAAAGTCTTTATTCTATTGAAAAGCAATTCCATCTATAAGACATAATATGGCCTGCAACAATTTAAGGAGAAATTGAAGCTATACTAGGTTTAACATACCAAACTCAAACTTGAAGGTGTTAAACTTTGCTTCATCTAGTGGATTAGTGAAGATGTCAGCCACTTGCTTGTCTGTTAGGAAAAACTCAAGGGTGATGTCTTCACATTCCACATGCTCTCTAATGAAATGGTATCTTATCTAAATATGCTTAGTCCTGCCGTGAAAAACAAGATTCCTAGAAATTGATTAACACTAGTAGAATCACAAAATAGGGGGCTTCTACTTATCTGGATGTTCTAGTCCTGGAGCTGATGCTAGATCCATAACAATTGAGCACAATAACTACCTACTAAGATGTACTCTGAATCTGCAATTGAGATTGCAACACTGGTTTGCTTCTTGCTGCTCCAAGACACTAGTCTTCCACCCAAGAGTTGACAGATTCCAGAAGTGCACTTCCTGTCCTCTTTGTAGCCGGTAAAATCTGTATCTGAGTAGTCTGTTAGTTCAAACTCCCCATTCTTAGGGTATCATAGGTCAAGATCTGTTGTGCCCTTAAGATACCTCAAAATTCTCTTTGCAATAGATTAGTAAGATTCTTTTGGGCAAGCCAAATACCTAACACAAACACATGTAGCAAACATGATGTCTGACCTACTTGCAGTAAGATAAAGAAGGGAGCCAATTATCCCTCTATACAAGGTCTCATCAAAAGGCTTACCCACTTCATCCTTGCCTATATGCACATTTGAACCCATGAGAGTTCATATGGTGGAGGAATTCTCCATGCCAAATTTCTTTATTAACTCCCTTGTGAACTTAGACTGGGATATGGACAAGGCTTCATCAGTCTGTCTTTCTTAGAGACCCAAAAAGAACTTAAGTTCACCCATTCTGCTCTTCTCAAAATTCCCCTAGATAAGTTTTAGCCCATATAGAGCTTTCCTAAGTCTATAAAAAGAATCAGCAGAGTTAGGAACAACCAAACATGGAGGCTGCTCAACATAGACTTCTTCTCTTAAGTCACCATTCAGGAAGGCTGAATTTACATCCATCTGGTAAACATTGAATCCCTTGTGTATAGTATATGCAAGGAACAGTCTGATGGCCTCCAATCTTGCTACAGGGGCAAATGTTTGATCAAAATCAATACCTTCTTCTTTCATATACCCCTTAACCACTAGCCTTCCTTTGTTCTTGATTATAATGCCATTTTCATCAAGCTTATTCCTGTAGTTTCACTTGACTCCAATGATATTATGTCCTTTTGGTCTGGGAACCAGCTTCCCGACCTTTCATCTTTTGATTTGATTCAGTTCCTCTTGCATAGACATTATCCAAAATTGATCCATGTTGGCTTATTCAAACTTATTTGGCTCCACCTATGATAGGAAATTGGCATACATAGTTGTATTAAGATTCTTGCTTCTGGTCACTATGCCTTGGCTAGCTTCACCAATGATTTGTTGTGCAGGACGGTCTCTCAAATACCTGATTGCTGGAGGCAATCTTCTTTTAGCATTAGCTTCAGGAATAGCTCCTTGCTGATCTTCATCTGCTCCAAGTGTATCTGGTGGACCTTCTGAAATATCCACTTCAACTTGCATAACTGGAGCAGCTGCATCTTTGGTGGATAGAATTTCCACCAACATCTCTGTATATACAGTACTAGAAGAATAGCTTGGCAGCTCAGTGTAAATCATGGTAGACTCATCAAAGATTACAAGTACAGACTCTTCTACAACTTGGCTTTTTAAGTTGTAGATCCTATAAGCTTTGCTATGGTTGTTATACCCAACAAAAATCCCATCAAAGGACTTGGCAACAAACTTAGTTATATAGGACGTTCCATTATGAAGTACATAACACTTACTACCAAAGATTTTGAGATAGCTCAGGTTTGGTTTATTGCCTTTCAAGATCTTATAGGGAGTTTTCTTGTGGCTCTTTGTGATAGAGGCTCTATTGAGGACATGACATGCAGTGTTGACTGCCTCATCCCAAAAATATTCTAGGAGAGATGTGTCACTTAACTGGGTTCTTCCTGCCTCTATGAAAGTTCTATTTTTCCTCTCAACAATCCTATTTTCCTGGGGTGTTCAAGGTGAAGAGAATTCTTGATGAATCTCATACTCTTCACAAAACCTTGTCATGCTATCAAACTGGAATTCAGTCCCATGGGCACTTCTAATCTTGACCACAGAGCTGTTAAGCTCATTTTGAATTTGCTTGACAAACTTAATAAAGATATCGAAGGTTTTATTCTTTCTCTTGAGGAAGTACACCCAAGAAAACCTGGAAAAGTCATCAACCACCATGAGGGTGTAGACCTTCCTACCAAGACTATGAACTGTCATAGGACAAAACAAGTCCATGTAAGGAGGTATAGGTACCTCATAGAATATTTGGTCCCCATGCCCTTGAAGGAGGCTTTTGTCTACTTACCCTTTTGACAAGCAGAGCAAATGCCCTCCTTGGAGCACTTCATATTGGGACTATTCCTAACTAGCTCTTGATTAAAGAGCTTGCCAATAGTCTTATAATTTACATGGGCTAGTCTCTTATGCCATAGGACACAATAAGAGACTTTCTCATTTTCCACTAGATAGATAGGAGAGTCTATAACATCCATTTTCAGGCTATACCCCTAGGAGTCGGTCTGTTGTGACAGAACCCTAGGGAGCCCAAAAATTGAGGTCCATCGACCTAGACTTGGAGTCACGGGTTGGTCACGCCCGTGACCGACCCGTCACGCCCGTTACTAGGGCGTGACCCCTTCGACGATCGTCGATCTCAGGAAGACGATCGTCGAGTGCAGATTTTTGCAAACCGGGCCTATCACGCCCGTGACCCACGTGTCACGCCCGTGACCTAGGGCGTGACCCCCCTTCGACGATCGTCGACCTTAGTAAGACGACATCGCACGCAAAATTTGTATCATGGCCCCGTCACGCCCGTGACCCACGTGTCACGCCCGTGACCAAGGGCGTTACCCACCTTCGACGATCGTCGATCTCAGGAAGACGATCGGTGAGCGCAGAGTTTGCATCACGGGCTGTCATGCCTGTGACCGACAGGTCACGCCCGTGACCTAGGTCGTGACCCCTTCGACGATCGTCGATCTCAGGAAGATGATCGCCGAACTCTGAATTAGCAACACACCTGTCACGCCCATGACCTATGTGTCACGCCCGTGACCAAGGCAGAAACGTCAGCCAGGCTGGAAATTTCTGTAACCGAAGTCATAATCAATTAAGATTATGGGAATTTACAGCAGGAGTATTTATGAGTCGTTTCTTTCTCTAAATACTTAATAAAATGGAGAAGAGTTAACCCAATAGGAAATCGCCACCTGGATCAGTCTTCTCATCTTCCACCATTTCCTTCCCTACACCATAACAGAAATAATATTAAGAGAGAGAGAGGGCATTCATGGCCATGAATGTTTCATCCTTTCCCCTCCCCACTTGGAGATCTATAAAAGCCCCCTTAGAGCAAGATGAGAAGGTTACACTCTAGACCAAACGAATTCAGATTTCTGCTCTTGCTGTAGGAGAAGTTCAGGAACGCCACCACCGCGCCATGACAATCCGACGTTCATCTCGTCTTCAAACCGCGAACAAGGTCCTCCTCTACTTCTTATCTTATGGGTAGATCTTAGGATCTTAGAAATGAAGTTCGCGCTCAACGGAGCCGAACCTAACTCGTTTTCATGAAAAAAAACCATGAAAAATATATTTTTCGGGTACGCCAGAAACCGCCACCTCCGGCGGTCAAACCACCGCCAACCGATAGCCATCGCCTCGACGGAGGTGGTGGTGGTGGTGGCTGGCCAGGGAAGTGACCGGATGGCCGGCGATGGATCGCGGATGAGCTACAGGAAATATGAGTTTTCTGTGTTCTGTCTTCGGGTTCTGTAGAAGATGAACAGTAAAATCACTTTATAATATATAAATTATGTATATAATACATAATGAAAAGATACATTAATTGAGTATATTTTGAGGCTGCAAAACGAGGCACTTAGAGGCCGATTTAGGAAAAATAGTCAGTCACCAAAGTTGTAGCCCTTCGAGTCTAGATTAATTTAAAATTGATTTTAACTCGTTTGGGTAAGCGGTTCAACCGCAGAACCCGTTTTAATGGGGGTTGTACCTAGAGTTGGGCAGAACTAAAATTGATGCCCACTCTTCTTCCTTTGTCCAAATAACTTGAAATTTGGGCAGGGGGTTACCCTTAGCAATATCTAGAGGCTGTCCAAAAATGGGAATTTTTGGAGATACTTTGCCTAACGTTTTTGTTTTAATTTAATAAACTTAGAGGAATTTATTTAAGTGGTCAAATGACCTCCAAACCCTCCCAAATTTTGGTGAGTGGTCCCTGGCTATAAAACTTAGCTCTGTACAAATTTTCAACTCACTTGGATGAGTTTTGGATAGGGAGTCACCTATTCTTAACTAGGCAATAGTGAGACATTTTTGAGTAAAAAGTGCACTAGAGGTTAGAACGGTCATATCACCTCAACAGAGACTGATATCTTGACCACTGACTTGGAGGGGTTATTATAACCCACTTGGAGAAAATGGTGTAATTTAGGGTTGGTTTACCCTAGGATCCAAACTCAAACCCTAAATGGAGGGTTTTGAGGGTTGTAAAGGGCATGGGGGCAAATGCCCTCATATTGTCTTGAGATTTAGTAGAGTCGACACTAAATTAATATAAATCATCTGGATGAAATCTTGGAGGATTTGGAGATAGGTAGATACCTCAAAACCCTAATCTTAGCTTTAGAGTTAAATACTAATTAAGAACAATCTGTTACTAAACTTTATCTAAAGGCTGTGAAACTTAGGTAGAGTAAGGTTTCGGAGTGGGTAGAATCTATAGCAATTTTACTGGAATTTTATGATGTTTATTTCCAGCACTTCATTTGTAAAGGTCATTATAGCCCTAATTGATGTTTTAATTATTTGGATCTTTATGTTCATTGAAACCCCATGAAATCTTGGAATTAAATGTTTTATGTAAGAATGATTGCTCCTGAATTTTTGTACAATTTTTAGTTGAGTAAATCTAGTACTTCCTTCACAAATGTAAAAAAGGGCTTTTATGGTTCAAAAATTAATTATGGATAATATTTCTTTTGAAAAAATATGAGGCTTAGGAATTGAGACTTTCAGGCCAAAATATATATGTAGACATTTATTCATGATTTTTAGAATTGTAGTTACGGTACTTTCTTTACAAGTCCACCTTAAGGAGATATTTGATAAATAATTTATTCAGAGATTAATACTTGCTGAAAAATTATGAAATTGGTCCAATGCTATATTTTAAGGCTTTACCTGCATAGTATAATTAATTTATAATTTTTGGATGAATATTCTCTGTACTTGATTCACAAATAATGAAATATAAAAGATATTGCTAAAATAGTTTTAGTGCCCTTTTGATGATAGAAAAATTGTGATACTTTGTATTTACTATTTTAAGATTACATAATATTTAGTATAATTTTGTTGGACATCTTGCATGAGAACTTAGGGTATTTCATGTTAAAAACGACAGCCTCGGTTTTTTTGAGGAAATTAATTAAATGCCAGATAAATTAGGAAAATTACCACATTCTGGATTTAGGCTAATTATATCATGATAAGTCTCCAGTAAATAATTTAGGGCATTTGGATGAGTATTGGATCACTGCCTAACCGGTTCGACATATAGTCTAGGTTGGTCTGCATATAGCATATGGTTAAATTGCAATAGGACATGATCTGGGAAAGTGGTTGGAGTTAGTCATTTTGTCTAGGTGAATAGATGTGGATGATATCGCAATAGAATGATATGAAGAGTAGTGGGAAGTGGTGTTAGCTAGAGTTAAGAGGTGCTCGGGCCCGACGAAAGATCGTCTTTCCCGAAGAGAGGAAGGTTAAAAATCACCCTAGGTTAGTCCATCGTAACATGAGAAGGGAATGAGCAAGGGAATTCTACCAATAACAATTAGTGCCTTGCGAAAGGGAACGATGGGCTTCAGCTACCATCATAGTTCCTAGTGCCCTTTGAGAGCCCTTCACAGGGAATACCGGGGGCAGTCTTGGGTTAACGTAAACTGTAATAACAAACTGATAAGAGTAACTTAGTAATTAGGGTTGCACATTTCACAGACACCGCTAGCACCGGAAGATGGTTGGGAGCTTCGGCTCGGTTGGTTAAGAGATGGACAGGATGGTCCGGGGAGCTTCGGCTCGATTTGTTAAGAGACAGACATTTTCGTCCGGGGAGCTTCGGCTCGGTTTTTGTGTGATTACGATTAAACTTGCATGTGCATAAAAGTAAAAAAATTAAGGTGGTGGGTCTTTGGTATTGGAGGGTCGATGCACCGACGCTAATACGCTGACTCGGCAAGTGTGGTTAGCATTTCGCCAACAGAAGTCCGGTGCGCCAGCCGGCAAGAGTACGTAGGCGTCCGCTTAGTGCACCAAGCGTTGAGGCGTACGATAGGTCTTACCGGTAGTGCTTTACTGGTTTAGAGGTTGGCGAGGCCCAACCCACCGCTTCCGTCTGCCACTACGGAGGTATCCTGGGAGGTAACGGCTCCGAAAGGGGGAACTAAAGGTCTGTGTGCACAGAGTCGGGTGTGTGAGTTGCACTTGCTTTTTCCATCATACCCACTTGCATGTCATAGCATAATCGATTCATTTAACCCTTGACACCTAAAGTATAAGTGGAATGGGACGCTTATACATTAGGACTTGCAAAACGAACCTTTGGTCTATAAGTTTGTGTGGGCAAGTTTATAAATTAAGGTTAAATTCAATATATATATATGCTGCTGTTTGATAACCAACACCCCAACGTATAAGTGGTATGGGACACTTTATACGATGGGAGCCTTGCAAAAGATCCCTTGGCTTATGCACTTCCGCACATAAGTTAAGGTTATTTTTCCTACTTTCTGTTTCTGTCATATTTATTATAGAATTGCTAGATTAGTTCCGCTGCCACCTGTTTTCTTTTGATTCATTCTCCACGTTCATGTCCTTCCCTTTCTTCCTCTCCGCTCGGTACCTAGGAGCCATGGGGGAAGGGGTAGGGGATGATAGGGCTTAGTATTTATGACTAACGGTTTTCGAACCGCATCATTTAAGAGATCGTGGAGCCCAGCATGGAGGAGCAGCCCCAGAGACCGGTGCGCTTGGAGACGGGGAAATCTAGCTCCGAAGTTTATACAGCCGGGACCTGTGAGTCTCGACCTTGAGTAGTTTCTATCTTTTCTTCCGCATGAGTGATTTGTTGTGAGGACATGATTGTACCGGGCTTAATCCCGTATTTTTAGTACTCTGATATACTATTCTGTGGACACTCCCTTAGTGGAGTTTTATTTCTATATATGTGATTTATATAGTGAACTTGCTTTTACTTACTTCATTTTGTGCTACCTTTCTGTGATCGAATTGGCCGGAAGAATCGGCGCCTTGTGGTGATGACCCTTCAGGACGTGAAGGTGTCACCGCAAAACGGTGATTCTGGGCCTAAGACTCCGGGTTTTAAAAAAAAAGGGGGTCTTACAAGTGGTATCAGAGGGCAACATCGATCTGAAAAAGGTAGCAGTCCGCTAACCCTGGGTCACCCCCGCTCGAGTTTAGTTTGGGGAAAAACTAAGCAGCGGAAGCAGTGGTGTGCCCATATGGGAATCACATATAAATTATCCACTTTTAGTAAAAAAAAAATTGAACGTTTTCTCAAGTGTGGGTTTTTGTTACGCAGCCTCCAGCACAGCCTACGCCACAAGGTAGAGTTCAACAGGCTCAGGATGTTGCACCACCTCCACCGGTCCCCACTCCTTTCCTTCAGTCAGACATGGGACAGACTCTGACTGCCAATCTGGAGGCTTTCAGGGCCCAGCAGGTTCCGGTCCCGCAGCCAAATCCGGGGGCCAACTGGTTGAGCATATTCCGAGGAATTTCTCCCCCGTCCTACTTGGGGATAGAGTCGGCGGTTCAGACGGAAGAGTGGCTGGATATTATATACGAGATGCTGACCGGGATACGGTGTCCCTGGGAGGAGAGGGTGGCTCTGGTTGTCTCTTGCCTGGAGTCCCATGCCAAGAGGTGGTGGAAGACGCTGCTGGACACGACGTTTGCTGAAAGGGAGGTTGCGGAGGTTACCTGGGAAGAGTTCAGGACTGCGCTGCTGGAGCATTTTGTTCCGCAGTCGGCCAGGGATGAGTTGGAAGAGCGCTTCTTACAGCTGAAGCAGGGCACCCGGATGGTGGTGGAGTACCATCGGGAGTTCGACCATCTGGCTCGATATGCTGATTTTTACCAGCTGGACAAAGCAGGGTACATCAAGAGGTTCTATAAGGGCCTACGAGAGGACTTGAGGGTGGCTTTGTTGTTTGTATCCGACGGGCCTATCTCCCGGATTTTGGAGATGGCAAAGAGGATTGAGGCAGATTGGCACACCACTCGGGGCCGGAAGTGGCCAGAAGAGGATCAGGGAAGGAGAGTCAGAAATGACCAGCGACGAGGTGCTATACCAGAGGGGAGAAGGATAGAGGACCAGCCTCGTCAGGAAGTGAGGCAGGAGCCGAGGGAGCAGGTGATATTGGCCCCTCAACCTCTTTGGATGCAGGAGATGCCGAGACCCGGGGGAATGGCGTATCCCCCACCAGAGTGCTTCCTTTGTCATCAGATTGGGCACATCCAGAGGAACTGCCCGATGAGGGGGGCACCACCTCCAGCACCACAGGGTGGCCCACCAGCTCAGCATTATGGAGGCCGAGGATGCGGCCGTGGTCGTGGATACCAGGAGGGAGATCGTAGACAGGGAAGGGAGCAGGTATATGTTTTGGACCTTGCGCAGCCTCAGAATTCGGAGCAGGTCATAGCAGGTACGCTGCAATGCTTCTTTATTTTCATAGAATTTCCCTTTCAGTGTTAAAACTTAGAACCGCACTAGATAGATTAGCAAGGAAAGAAAACTCATTATAGAACCCTAAGACATTTAATCACCCCAGGTATAGTCTTCATCAGTGGCAAGCCTGCCCGCACGCTGTTCGATACTGGAGCTACTCACTCCTTTGTGTCGGAGACGTTCGTAGAAGGACTGGAAGGCGTGGAGCGATTCACGGGCTCGAAGATTAGGGTGCGACTACCGGATGGATCTGAGCTCCTTACCACGGACCACCTTAATATGGAGGCAAAAATTGGTGGAAAGGCGTTCGAGGCTCCAGCGACGATTTTGAAGCTGACAGACTACGACCTGATCCTGGGCATGGTATGGCTGCACTGGAACCATGCCCAGATTGATTGCCAAGCGAAGAGGATCACCGTGAGACATGGGGACTCTTTCATTGTCATCGAAGGTATAAGACCTATCTCTCGTATACTCTTATCTTCGGTACAGGCCGTTAAGGCCCATCTGCAGGGAGAGGTGGTTTATCAGGTTCTATTTGAGATGACGGAAGTCAAGGAGTCTGTGAAAGACATCTCGGTGGTGCGAGATTTCGCTGACATCTTTCCAGAGAAACTACCAAGACTACCTCCGCACCGAGAGCAGGACTTTCAGATACAGCTTGTGCTGGGGGCCAAGCCGGCATCTAGGGCCCCTTATTGGATGGCCCCAAAGGAGTTGGCAGAGTTTCAGACTCAGTTGCAGGAAGTTTCAGACTCAGTTGCAGGAGTTGGTGGAGGCAGGATTTGTTAGACCGAGCTCCTCGCCATGGGGAGCCCCGGTCCTATTCGTGAAGAAGAAGGATGGGACACTTCGCCTGTGCATCGATTATCGAGCACTAAATAGGCTGACCATCCGGAATACCTATCCGCTGCCAAGGATAGACGAGCTGTTCGACCAGCTGGAAGGGGCGCACTTCTTTTCAAAATTGGATTTGAGGTCGGGCTACTACCAGCTTCGGATTCGAGAGGAGGATATTCAGAAGATTGCTTTTTATAGCAGATATGGATTGTTTGAGTTTACGGTGATGCCCTTCGGGCTCACGAATGCACCGTCGGCTTTCATGACCCTCATGAACCAGGTTTTCAAGGAGTACCTAGATGTGTTTGTCATTGTGTTTATCGATGACATCCTCATCTACTCGAGAACGGAGGAGGAGCACACTCGCCATCTAGCGCTGACCCTATAGAGACTGCCGGAGAATCACTTATATGCAAAGTTCATCAAATGTCAGTTCTGGTTGAAGGAGGTGGGCTTTCTAGGCCATATTATCAGCGGAGCCGGGTTGGTAGTGGATCCGGCAAAGATTCAGGCAGTTCGAGATTGGCCGTAGTTGAAGTCAACCACCGATGTACGAAGCTTTCTAGGACTTGCCGGTTATTACCGGAAGTTCGTGGAGGGATTCTCTCAAATTGCCCTCCCCCTCACATTTTTGACGAAGAAAGAGGAACCTTTCGTTTGGACCCCGCAGTGCCAGGCGGCTTTCCAAGAGTTGAAGGATCGACTCACCTCGGCCCCCATACTTACTCTCCCCTCGGGGAGAGAAGGTTTTCAGGTCTACACCGACGCTTCCTACCAAGGTATGGGAGCTGTATTGATGCAGAAGGGCCATGTGATTGCATATGCATCTCGCCAGTTGAAGAAGCACGAGCAAAACTACCCGGTACACGACCTTGAGATGGGAGCGGTCGTTTTTGCTCTGAAGGTCTTGCGCCATTATCGTTATGGAGTCCACTGCGACATCTACTCCGACCACAAGAACCTGAAATACGTGGACACGCAGAAGGAGCTGAATATCAGGCAGAGGTGCTGGGTGGAGTTCTTAGCGGACTATCAGTATGAGATGCACTACTATCCAGGGAAGGCAAACGTGGTGGACTACGTGTTGAGTCGGAGAGCTGCCACTTCCGAAGTCGGGCCCCAGGTTATGTCCATGGAGCTAGTCCGGTCCTTCAGAGATATGCAGATATCCCTAGTGTCCGAGGATGATCCAGAGCTGTATAGGGAGTATCTGGCATCGATGGTGGCCATAGATGATATTTGGGACCGTATCTGGGACGGACAGAGGACAGAGGCATGGGCAGAGCCGATATTCCGAGCCTTGGAGGAGGGTTCAATAGGAGATTATTCCCTGAGAGATGGATTGCTACATTTCATAGGCAGAGTATATATACCCGCGAGAGGCTGGATTCGGGAGGACATCATGGCGGAGGCGCATTGTAGCAGATATTCTATACACCCGGGGATCACCAAGATGATGACAGATTTGAAGAAGATGATGTTTTGGCCATGGATGAAGAAGGACATTACGTACTTCATGACCCATTGCGAGGCATGTCAGTTGGTGAAGGCGGAGTGCAGGAATCCCGCAGGACTGTTGCAGCCACTCCCGGTGCTGGAGTGGAAGTTTGATGATATAGCTATGGATTTTATACATGGGCTTCCCAAGTCTCGGACAGGGAATGACTCGATCTAGGTGATTGTTGATCGGTTGACGAAGGTGGCCCGCTTTATACCAATTAGGAAGGATGACTCGGTGGGAGTGCTGGTACGGAAGTTCGTGGAGCAGTATATCTGATATCATGGCGTGCCCAGGACGATAGTGTCGGACCGCAATGGACGGTTTACATCCAGGGAGTGGCTGTCAGTGCAGGCATATCTTGGCACCCGATTGACTTTTAACACAACCTTCCACCCTCAGACGGACGGGCAGACGGAACGCACCAATCAGACGTTGGAAGATCTTTTGATACTATTCATTTTGGACCGCGGGGAACCATGGGAGAAGCTCTTACCCCTGGTCGAGTTCTCCTATAATAACAGCTACCAGTCCAGCATCAGGATGATGCCTTATGAAGCCTTGTATGGACAGAAATGCAGGACCCCGCTTTCTTGGTTTCAGGACGAGGATCTGGAGGCGTTGGGATCGTACTTTGTGGAAGACACTGAGGCTAAGGTGAGACTAATCAGAGACAGGATGTTAGAGGCGCAGAGCAGAAAAACTAAGTATTATGACGCCCGAAACCGTCAGGTGGAATTTCAGGTGGAGGACCGAGTGTTTTTGAAGATCCTGCCCATGCATTGAGTTTCACGGGTGCGCGGTCGGAGAAAGAAGCTCAGCCCTAGGTATATGGGCCCTTACAGTATCCTGGAGCGGATCGGGGCCCTAGCTTACAGGCTGGAGTTGCCACCAGAGCTGGCAGCTCTACACGACGTCTTCCACATTTCTTCGCTGAGAAGGGCTCTACTACGCCCGGAGCAGCAGATTTTGACCCCCGAAGGGCCGGTAGCTTCAGACCGGTCTGTTCACTTGGAGCCGGTTCAAATTGATGACAAAGGAGTACGGATCTTGCGCCGTAAGAAGATCCCCTTTGTTAAGGTTCTGTGGAGGAATCATGGTCAGGAGGAGCACACCTGGGAACCGCAGGACCTGATGAGGAAAAAATACCCGGAGTTGTTCAGTCAGGTATACATCACCACCTCTCAGTATACTATAAATTACCTTCTTGTATTGAACCGGTAGGACTAGGTAAGGGAAATTGAGAACCTAGGCATGCGCAGAAAAGTAGGGGGTAATCTTTTGTTT
Organism: Platanthera zijinensis; assembly: GCA_039513925.1. Taxonomy (NCBI): domain Eukaryota; kingdom Viridiplantae; phylum Streptophyta; class Magnoliopsida; order Asparagales; family Orchidaceae; genus Platanthera; species Platanthera zijinensis. Next base: position 163,207,949 of record CM077092.1, read on the forward strand.
ATTGGGGAGATTGTCTTCGTTTATCAAACAAGTAGTCTCGCTTCGACTCAATAGAAAAAATCGTATGGGTTGTTACAAGTTTAATTTATTTCGGTAGAAATCCCCGTAGGCTCAACCTCAATTTCGGGGACGAAATTTTTGTTTTGTTTTTTGGGATTTGTAACATCCCATTTCTGGCTAGACCCCTAGGAGTCGGTTTGTCGTGATAGAACCCTAGGGAGCCCAAAAATTGAGGTCCATCGACCTAGACTTGGAGTCACGGGTTGGTCGCGCCCGTGACCGACCCGTCACGCCCGTGACTAGGGCGTGACCCCTTCGACGATCGTCGATCTCAGGAAGACGATTGTCGAGCGCAGATTTTTGCAACCCGGGCCTGTCACGCCCGTGACCCACGTGTCACGCCCGTGACCTAGGGCGTGACCCCCCCTTCGACGATCGTCGACCTTAGTAAGACGACGTCGCACACAAAATTTGTATCATGGCCCCGTCACGCCCGTGACCCACGTGTCACGCCCGTGATCTAGGGCATGATCCACCTTCGACGATCGTCGATCTCAGGAAGATGATCGGCGAGCGCAGAGTTTGCAACACGGGCTGTCACACCCGTGACCGATAGGTCACGCCCGTGACTTAGGGCGTGACCCCTTCGACGATCGTCGATCTCAGGAAGACGATCGCCGAACTCTGAATTTGCAACACACCTGTCATGCCCGTAACCTATGTGTCACGCCCGTGACCAAGGCAGAAATGTCAGCCAGGATGGAAATTTCTGTAAACGAAGTCATAATCAATTAAGATTATGGGAATTTACAGCAGGAGTATTTATGAGCCGTTTCTTTCTCTAAATACTTAATAAAATGGGGAAGAGTTGACCCAATAGGAAATCGCCACCTGGATCAGTCTTCTCATCTTCCACCGTTTCCTTCCCTGCACCATAACCGAAATAATATTAAGAGAGAGAGAGGGCATTCATGGCCATGAATGTTTCATCCTTTCCCCTCCCCACTTGGAGATCTATAAAAGCCCCCTTAGAGAAAGAGCAGAAGGTTACACTCTAGACCAAACGAATTCAGATTTCTGCTCTTGCTGTAGGAGAAGTTCAGGAACGCCACCACCGCGCCATGACAATCCGACGTTCATCTCGTCTTCAAACCGCGAACAAGGTCCTCCTCTACTTCTTCTCTTATGGGTAGATCTTAGGATCTTAGAAATGAAGTTCGCGCTCAACGGAGCCGAACCTAACTCGTTTTTATGAAAAAAAACCATGAAAAATATATTTTTAGGGTACGCCGGAAACCGCCACCTCCGGCGGTCAAACCACCGCCAACCGATAGCCATCGCCTCGACGGAGGTGGTGGTGGTGGTGGCTGGCCAGGGAAGTGACCGGCCGGCCGGCAATGGATCGCGGAAGAGCGATAGGAAATATGATTTTTTTGTGTTCTGTCTTTGTGTTCTGTAGAAGATGAACAGGAAAATCACTTTATAATATATAAATTATGTATATAATACATAATGAAAAGATACATTAATTTAGTATATTTTGAGGCTGCAAAACGAGGCACTTAGAGGACGATTTAGGAAAAATAGCCAGTCACAAAAGTTGTAGCCCATCGAGTCTAAATTAATTTAAAATTGATTTCAACTCATTTAGGTAAGCGGTTCAACCGCAGAACATGTTTTAATGGGGGTTGTACCTATAGTTGGGAAGAAACTTAAATAGATTCCCACTCTTCTTCCTTTATCCAAATGACTTGAAATTTGGGAAGGGGGTTACCCTTAGCCATATCTAGAGGCTGTCCAAAAATAGGAATTTTTGAAGATACTTTGCCTAAAGTTTTTGTTTTAATTTAATAAACTTAGAAGAATTTATTTAAGTGGTCAAATGACCTCCAAACCCTCCCAAATTTTGGTGAGTGGTCCCTGGCTATAAAACTTAGCTCTGTACAAATTTTCAACTCACTTGGATGAGTTTTTGATAGAGAGTCACCTATTCTTAACTAGGCAATAGTGAGGCATTTTTGAGTAAAAAGTGCACTAGAGGTTAGAATGGTCATATCACCTCAACAGAGACTGATATCTTGACCACTGACCTTGAGGGGTTATTATAACCCACTTGGAGAAAATGGTGTGATTTAGGGTTTGTTTACCCTAGGATCCAAACTCAAAACCTAAATGGAGGGTTTTGAGGGTTGTGAAGGGCCTGGGGGCAAATGCCCTTATATTGTCTTGAGATTTAGTAGAGTGGACGTTAACATAATATAAAGCATCTGGATGAAATCTTGGAGGATTTGGAGATAGGTAGATACCTCAAAACCCTAATCTTAGCTTTAGGGTAAAATACTAATTAAGCACAATCTGTTACTAAACATTATCTAAAGGCTGTGAAACTCGGGTAGAGTAAGGTTTTGGAGTGGGTAGAATCTATAGCAATTTTACTGGAATTTTATGATATTTATTTCCAGCACTTCATTTGTAAAGTTGATTATAGCCCTAATTGATGTTTTAATTATTTGGATCTTTCTGTTCATTGAAACCCCATAAAATCTTGGAATTAAATGTTTTAGGTCAGAATAATTGATCCTAAATTTTTGTATAATTTTTAGTTGAGTAAATCTAGTACTTCCTTCACAAATGTTAAAAAGGGATTTTATGGTTCAAAAATTAATTATGGATGATATTTCTATTGAAAAAAATATGAGGCTTAGGAATTGAGACTTTCAGGCCAAAATATACTTGTAGACATTTATTCATGATTTTTAAGAATTGTAGTTACGGTACTTTCTTTACAAGTCCACCTTAAGGAGATATTTGATAAATAATTTATTCAGAGATTAATACTTGCTGAAAAATTATGAAATTGAGCCAATGCTATTTTTTAAGGCTTTACCTGCATAGTATAATTAATTTATAATTTTTAGATGAATATTCTCTGTACTTGATTCACAAATAACGAAATATAGGAGATATTGCTAAAATAGTTTTAGTGCCCTTTTGATGATAAAAAAATTGTGATACTTTGGATTTACTATTTTAAGATTACATAATATTTAGTATAATTTTGTTGGACATCTTGCATGAGAACTTAAGGTATTTCATGTTCAAACCGGCAACCCTCGGAATGTTTGAGGAAATTAATTAAATGCCAGATAAATTAGGAAAATTACCACATTCTGGATTTAGGCTAATTATATCATGATAAGTCTCCAGTAAATAATTTAGGGCATTTGGATGAGTATTGGATCACTGCCTAACCGGTTCGACATATAGTCTAGGTTGGTCTGCATATAACATATGGTTAAATTGCAATAGGACATGATCTGGGAAAGTGGTTGGAGTTAGTCATTTTTTCTGGGTGAATAGATGTGGATGATATCGCAATTGAATGATATGAAGAGTAGTGGGAAGTGGTGTTAGCTAGAGTTAAGAGGTGCTCGGGCCCGACGAAAGATCGTCTTTCCCGAAGAGAGGAAGGTTAAAAATCACCCTAGGTTAGTCCATCGTAACATGAGAAGGGAATGGGCAAGGGAATTCTACCAATAACAATAAGTGTCTTGCGAAAGGGAACGATGAGCTTCAGCTACCATCATAGTTCCTAGTGCCCTTTGAGAGCCCTTCACAGGGAATACCGGGGGCAGTCCTGGGTTAACGTAAACTGTAATAACAAACTGATAAGAGTAACTTAGTAATTAGGGTTGCACGTTTCACAGACACTGCTAGCACCGGAAGATGGTTGGGAGCTTTGGCTCGGTTGGTTAAGAGACGGGCGGGATGGTCCGGGGAGCTTCGGCTCGGTTTTTATGTGATTTCGATTAAACTTGCATGTGCATAAAAGTAAAGAAAATTAATATGGTGGGTCTTCGTTATTGGAGGGTCGATGCACCGACGCTAATACGCTGACTCGGCAAGTGTGGTTAGCATTTCGCCAACAGAAGTCCGGTGCGCCAGCTGGCAAGAGTATGCAGGCGTCCGCTTAGTTCACCAATCGTTGAGGCGTACGATAGGTCTGATCGGTAGTGCTTTACTGGTTTAGAGGTGGGCGAGGCCCAACCAACCGCTTCCGTCTGCCACTACGGAGGTATCCTGGGAGGTAACGGCTCCAAAAGGGGGAACCAAAGGTCTGTGTGCACAGAGTTGGGTGTGTGAGTTGCACTTGCTTGTTCCATCATACCCACTTGCATGTCATAGCATAATCGATTCATTTAACCCCTGACACCTAAAGTATAAGTGGAATGGGATGCTTATACATTAGGACTTGCAAAACGAACCCTTGGTCTTTAAGCTTGTGTGGGCAAGTTTATAAATTAAGGTTAAATTCAATATATATATATATATATATATGCTGCTGTTTGATAACCGACACTCTAACGTATAAGTGGTATGAGACACTTTATACGATAGGAGCCTTGCAGAAGATCCCTTGGCTTATGCGCTTCCGCACATAAGTTAAGGTTATTTTTCCTACTTTCTGTTTCTGTCATATTTATTATAGAATTGTTAGATTAGTTCCGCTGCCACCTATTTTCTTTTGATTCATTCTCCACCTTCATGTCCTTCCCTTTCTTACTCTCCGCTCGGTACCTAGGAGCCATGAGGGAAGGGGTATGGGATGATATGGCTTAGTCTTTATGACTAACGGTTTTCAAACCACATCATTTAGGGGATCGTGGAGCCCAGTATGGAGGAGCAGCCCCAGAGACCGGTGCCCTTGTTGATGGGGCAGTCTAGCTTTGGAGTTCATATAGCCGGGACCGTGAGTCTCGACCTTGAGTAGTTTCTGTCTTTGCTTCCGCATGTGTGATTTATAGTGAGGACATGATTGTACCGGGCTTAAGCTCGTATTTTTAGTACTCTGATATACTATTCTGTGGACACTCCCTTCGTGGAGTTTTATTTCTATATATGTGATTTATCTAGTGGACTTGTTTTTACTTACTTTATTTTGTGCTACCTTTCTGTGATCGAATTGGCCGGCAGAATCGGCGCCTTGTGGTGATGACCCTTCAGGACGTGAAGGTGTCACCGCAAAACGGCGATTCTGGGCCTAAGACCCCGGGTTAAAAAGGGGGGGGGGGGTTCTTACAGAGTCTGTATCTAAGCATAAAAAGTTTAAGCAATAAATATTTCCACTCCTAGAACCGGTCAATATGACCTCTTGATCACTTGATTTCCTAATAGGCACTTATCCTTGTGGAAGACAATAACATAGCCAAGATCAGATAGTTGCCTTATGCTTATAAGGTTATGTTGTAATGCTTCAGCATAAGCCACCTTAGTGATGGTGACTATGCCATTGGTTATCTTACCATAACCTCTTGTTACCCCTCTATCTGAATCACCAAAGATTACTTTGGGTCCATCTTTTACCAGATTGTACTCCTTCAAGTTGCTCCTTGTCCTAGTCATATACCTAGAACAACCACTATCCAAGTATCATATAGGAGTATGACCACTTGGACTAACCTATAATATACAATTTACTTTACCTTAGGACCCAAATATCTATTGGGTCCTAGGTGCATATTAGTCTGAAACTGAAAATGTCCACCAGCAAGTTTTCTGACTGGTGGACTAACTCTAGTCCTGACCATATTATGATTATGCCAGCAGTTAATGGCATAATGGCCTACCTTGCCACAACACCAACAATCATGTATGTTGTAACTTCTTTTCTTTGTAGGCCTTGCAGCTGGATTGACTGCAGTCTTGATAGTAGGAAGATGTGCAACAACCATTTTCTGATTCTTTTTAGCATGGATTTGACTAAAGGTTAGTCTGCTTGCTGGCTTGAGTGGCATGCTCTGATAGCCATCAATGACACATTTATTTTCAGACAGTGTGCTCTTGATAGCATCAGAAACTACCATATCAGGCAAGCTGACAGACTGACCCTTAGTCAGATTCTGCGTTGTTAGGTTCTGAAAAATTAGCTGCAACCACTTTTTTGAGAGAGGGAGCTGTAGCATCAAAAACAAATGGTCCATGATTGGACATTTGAATTTCTTCATGGGCAGCCTTAAAGGCACTTACCCTACTATGCCTTCCACAATGTCTAAGAACATCTTTTGTTCTACTTGTGGAAGCACCATTCATAAAGTTACCATATATACTTTCCTGGTCATACCTATTTGAAGGGAATATCACCATCTTGAATGGGATAGGAGGCCTAGATGCCACAGGCACAATTGGAACTTTCCCTTTCCCTTTGGGATGGTCAGGTCTTGTGTTACCCTTAAAGCCCAACCCCTTCTTACCCTTCTGTAGGAGAAGGAGTCTATTAAGGGCAACACTATATTGGGCTGAGAAAAACTTGCCACAATATCTTTCTCCCTCTAGAGCTTTTCCTCAAGATCTCTAATGAGACTATTCTTGCTCTTGATAGCCTCCATCTAGATGCCTGAAAGAGTTTTCAATTGACTGATTTCCCTCATAGTCAGATTCAACACAGATGCTATTTTAGCAAGCTAGGAAGCAACTGGCTGAAGAGACAGAATCTCCTTAGCCTGTTTCTTAGTCAACTTCTTGCACTTTTTAAAGGCATCAAGAAGTTAAGCATATCTATCAATCAATTGATTGACATCACATTCTGAGCTAGAATCATCTTCACCATTAAATGAAGAGGCTTCTGTACAAGGACTGGTTTCATATCCTGACACAGAAGTAGATAGGGAATGTACCTTACTTTAACCAGGCTGATCCCGACTGCCTTCTTCATCTACCATTGCCATCAGCCATCTATAGTTGTGGGCATCTTCATCCACCTATGAGTCACTATCTGATAGTGTCAGAGGGGCCCTGATTCCTATCCTTTCCGGAGGATAGACTTCTTCTGCTGTAACAGCTTTATCTTTAGCAGCATCAACAACAACTAGCCCAATATTGGCTTCCTCTTCTTCAGACTCAGATGATGATGAGTCTATCCAGCTCTTCTCTTTCTTAGCCACAAAGGACTTTTATTTCTTGCCCTTGTGCTTTTGGTGAGATTTCTTCTCACCATCCTCCCTTCTCTTCACTAGGAAGTCAATAATGACATGCCCTAGCTTGCTACAGCAGTAACAGATAATATTAGTAGAATTCTGTTTACTAGGTTTAGGTCCATACCTGTCTTCCTTGGAGGATTTCTTCCAGTGATGTGCTGAGGAGGAGGGCCTTCTCTTCCAGTGCTTCTTCTTCATCAACCTATGGAGCTGCCTGGAGAAGACAACAAAGTACTCATCAGACATGCTGCTGTCTGATGCATCTGATTCAGAGCAGTATGAATCTGCTGGTCTTTTTGGAGGAGAAGGGGACTTCCTCCTACTTATCCTTGTGGCTTCAGCTTTGAAGGCCACAGATTTCTCTTTGGCCTAAGACTTGCAGTTGGTCTCTTCCTCTTTCCTTACAGTTAACTGCATCTCATATGATAAAAATTTTCCAATAGTGTGTAGGGTGGAGTGTCACCCAGCTTGGCCACTTCTCTGATGGCACATATTTTTTATGTCCCAGCCTCTGGTGAGAGACATAAGGAACTTATCATTTAGTTCATAATGACTAAATATCCTTCCATAGGTTTGTAGTTCATTCACAATCCAAAAGAATTTTTCATAGCAGGTGGCTATGTCTTCTCCCTTGGACTGTCTGAAAGCTTCATACTCCTGTTTGAGCATGAACTTTCTATCATCCCTGACTTCCTCAGTGCCTTCCATGTAGATCACCAGAGTGTCCCACATTTCCTTTGCATTTGTGCAGTGAATAAGATTCTGAAGGGTAGAATCATCAATTGCATTGACAATGATATTCTGAGCCCTCTTGTCCATTATGGCAAGAATGACTTCATCCTTTGCCATCTCAATATAAGTCTTGGGTTTCTGGACATTTGCATCAAGAACAGACACTTTCATAGGGATGAAAGGTCCTTCCTTAACAGTTATAAAGATTCTAGGGTCAATTGCTTCCATGAACAGCCTAACCCTTTCCTTCTAGATGCCAAAACCTTCTTTCCTACAGATAGGAAGCTTCATGGCACCCAGCTCCTTGTAGTTCACTCCTGAACCCATAAGGACTGTCTGTAGCTACCTTTGAGAATCACTAAGATGGTTAGATCCTTTTTGAGCAACCTTCCTCTGATACCATTTGAAATTCTTTGTTTTCAAGGTAGCTTACAACCTAGGGGGGGGGGGTGAATAAGTTGTTTCACTGTTATTATTCTCTTTTTTGTTTTTTCCTTTAGCACCAAGTGTGTTGGCAGTAGTTTGCTTTCAAGAACCTGAACAAAGAAAACAATACAGAAAAATACACACAGATTTATAGTGGTTCCCCAACTAATGGGTACTTCCAGTCTCCTCCCATCTTGCCAACTTCTTGTTAGTCAAGGTACTTCTCCAAAACTCTGCTCCGAAGAGCTTACACCTCAGATAACTCAGGATCACTCAGTCTCCTCCAAGACTTACAACTCAACACAAGGGCCTAGAACTCAGTGATCAGCTGATCACCTACCTCTGGCCAAAGGCCCTACACTCAGGCTGGGAGGACAACTCTATCTTAGTTCCAAAGGATCCTACCTCAGAGAGTTAAACTCTCCTACAGCTCAGGAAAATTGCCCTACCTCAGGCTAGTGGCCCTACACCTCAGATCTAGTTGGATCCTACAACTCAAAAAGCTTTACTCTCCTACAACTCAGACAATATTGCCCTACCTCATGCCAGTGTCCATACAAATCATATTCAGTTGGATCTTATAGAAAAATGAAGATTTGAATGTTTTGAAACAGGGAAATTTCTCTGTGTCAAAAGCTAGGGCTGAGTTATCTCATCACTATATTACTTCACACCGTAGGTAGAAGTTCTCCCTCTGCTGGAAGAAACTCAGAATGAATATTCTGATCTTGCTGAAGATGAAGGTGAACTTGTTGTTGGGTATTGTATCCACAATGTACCTGATTTGAAGAATCCCCTGAACAAGCTAAGGTGAATTGACAATGTATTTGATCACTTGTCTTCAAGTTGTGCTTGCAGTTATTCCTCGCTAAGTACACACCAATGTCAGGGTGCAGTAAGTCAATATACACGGGTCTGTGCAACGTAATCCCTCGTTGAGCAGATCAGTGTGTTGGCTTACGTGTACTCTCTCTATTGGAGTGTACTTACTTTCAAGCACAGGGTTAAGAAAGATCAAGAGCAGACAAGGAGCAAGGATGGGTCAAAGCAACTCACGAGAAGAAAGACGAGAAATTGTCTAAGTTAGATTCGACGAGAATCACTAAGTGATTCTCGCCGATTCAACGAGAATCACTAGTGACTCTCGCCGAATCGTCGAGAATCACTCGTCGATTCCCGCCGACCGCTGCCGGCCGTCTCAACGCCGCCCTGAATTCTACTAAGGCAGAATCGTCGAGAATCACGAAGTGATTCTCGCCGATTCGTCGAGAATCACTTGTGATTCTCGCCGTTTCTCTCCGGCTTGCTATTTCAATGAAGCTAGAATTCTGCTAAGTGGAATTCGGTGAGAATCATAGGTGATTCTCGCCGATTCGTCGAGAATCACCTTCGATTCTCGCCGAATTTGACTTGGGAAAATTTCTTCTATTCTCTAGACCGGTCCAAGTTAATATGCGCCGTTTGGAGCCGGTCTTACTGATGGGTTTCTCTATGAGGATGGCACAACGCTTGTGCACGCAGCGGAAGGAATAAAACATCAAGACAACCCAAAAGAGATGGGATCGGGCCATGAAAGTTGAATCAAGAAGTTAATACATAACTATGCAAAATTACCTCTTCGGTGTTGAGTCACAACTCAACAAGATGCTCCAAGTGTGATTCCTTGTCGGTGGCGAGTTCTACGTGGAATAACGTCCACGTCTTTGCAGAAATCCACACGAGCGGGAGAACCCCGAGCTTCGTCGCACGAAGGATCGGGAGGAAGGTCAGTCGCACCTTGCAACTCCATGGACTGCTAGGTCCGCGCTAGGAGAGGCAATACCGACGACGATCGTCGGAAATGGGAAGGTCGGCGGAGCAGACGCGGCGGCGGAACACTTTCGTCGGCGGTGTTCGGGATTCGGCAGGTCGGAACAGCAGCGGAACACTTCCGTCGGTTTCGATCGGCCGCAGAATGAATTGCTCTATTTCCCAAAAACCCTAAGTCCCCTTTTATACTAAAAGTATAAACAGACCTAAAGCATATTTATCCGCAGACCACACAGTATAAGGTCCCAGAATCAATCGGCGAGAATCAGATCCAGAATCGGCGAGAATCACCTTGCACAAATGGCGTTGAGAGCGTTGAGTCATACTCAACGATTCTCGACGAATCTGCCAACGGCGTTGAGTCATCTCGACGACTCTCGACGACTCTGTCTTAGTCGTTGAATCATCTCGACGACTCTCGCCGAATTTGCCTTGGCAATGAAATCGTTGAGTCATACTCAACGATTCTCGACGACTCTCGTCGATTCTGCCATAGTTGACGAGTCAAACTCGACGACTCCCATCGACTCTCGACAATTTTCCCTTGGCAACATTTGCCTGACTCCCCATACTGTAGGGTGATTGGTAACCTTTACCAACACAGTTAATCTTCCAATTTCTCCACATGCTCTTATGTGCGACCCTGCAGGCTCATATCGCGTTGGCAGTGAGATTAACTATTTGACCACTTCTAGATCACCATGGTAACTCCAATAGTCTCCCACTTGATCTTGAAAGTATCAAAACAAAAACCTCACAAACAATGAGCGGCATCTAGCAATGCATCATTGCTCCCCAAGCAATAAGAGTTCATAACTCATAAGCCTTCATGACCAATGTCCCAGTGTTGTCTTTGTCCCTTTGTCCCTTACATCCGGAAAGAACTAGAGGCATGGACCGTGTCACCCTCATAATAGCTCAATCCAAGTTTCTTGATCTAGAACAGACTTCCAGAGAATGGTGAGTCCAATATCACATATTGACTCAACCAAGCATGGCCATGCATTTCTCAGTCCAGTTCCATCAAGGGGCCCATGGATGCAACTCCTGTCATATAGGAGGACAAATCCCATAGCTGCTCACACACAAACACCCAAATGATTCGTAACGTACCCAACAACCACCCTTATCATCAACCTTTCTCAAGGAAGACTTTAGATGGCATCAAAGCACGCTCTTCCTCACTTGATGAATGTTGTGACTTCAGGTCAAAGGACCACAACACCATTGTCAATTGAGACCTACTCGTGACACGATTGGATGACAATCCACAGAGTAGTCTCAGGTTGGGTCTGTCCAATACAACTTGTTCATTAACAAGTACCCACGTGATGACTTGTTATCACAATATCATGACCTGTGAGAACTGGTCATCAGTCAACGCACGTGCTAGTCTTAAGGTATCATCATCACCCTTAGTTTCCATGACGATACAACGACCAGGGACCTTTTAAGAATGAAGCTTCAAATAAATCATAGGCTCTCACATTCAAGTCACGTACTTGATGTCCTATGGAAGCGAACACTCTAAGGGTATTTATTATGTTACAATTTAACTATCATATATAAAAAAAACATAATAAAAGAACTTGCCACTAATTATAAAAGGAAACATTTAGGTACAAAATTCATCAAATGAATAAACAATAAACAGCCAACAGAATATATGTTTACATGCAACCCACAAGACTCCCACTAGAGTTGATCGTTCAGGTATCGCATACCCATTGATCTAGTATGACCATCATGCTTTCTCTGCGTGAGAGGCTTTGTCAGTGGATCCGCAATATTCTCCTCAGTCGGCACTCTGCAAATGTTCACATCTCCTCGTTTGACAATCACACGAATAAGATGGAACTGCCGAAGTATGTGCTTGGAGCGCTGATGGGATCTAGGTTCCTTGGATTGTGCAATTGCACCATTGTTATCACAGTAGAGAACTACGGGACCAACAATGCTAGGAACTACATCAAGCTCGCCGATGAATTTCCTAATCCATACAGCCTCCTTCGCTGCATTAGCCGCAGCGATATACTCGGCCTCTGTTGTAGAATCAGCAACTGTCTCTTGCTTGGAACTCTTCCAGCTCACAACTCCTCCATTAAGGCAAAACACAAACCCTGATTGAGACTTTGAATCGTCTCTATCAGTTTGGAAGCTAGCATCCGTGTAACCACTTACAACGAGCTCTTCCTCTCCACCATACACCAAGAATACATCCTTAGTCCTTCTTAAGTACTTCAGGATATTCTTGACTGCAATCCAGTGACATTCACCGGGGTCTGACTGATACCTGCTAGTCATGTTCAAAGCAAAGGAGACATCGGGTCGAGTACATAACATTGCATACATGATTGATCCAATTGCCGAAGCATATGGAATCAACTTCATGCGGTCCTTATCTTCACAAGATTTTTGACACTGGTCCTTAGAGAGATTCACACCATGAGACATGGGCAAAAATCCTTTCTTGGACTCAAGCATGTTGAACCGCTTCAACACCTTCTCGATGTATGTACTCTGGGTCAAACCCAGCAACTTCTTCGATCTATCTCTATAGATCTTAATACCGAGTATATAAGTCGCTTCACCCAAGTCCTTCATAGAAAAGCAATTCCCTAGGTTGTTCTTAACAACTTTCAGGGTAGGAATGTCATTCCCAATCAACAGTATGTCATCTACATACAATATCAGGAAGACAACAATGCTCCCACTGATTCGCTTATAAACACAAGGCTCATCTTCATTCTTGATGAAACCAAACTCTTTGATTTTCTCATCAAAACGAAGATTCCAACTTCGAGAGGCCTGTTTCAGTACATAAATGGACCTATTCAGCTTGCATATTTTAGTGGCTTCATTTGGGGATACAAAACCCTCGGGTTGTGGAATGTACACTTCCTCAAGGAGGTTTCCATTAAGGAAAGCCGTTTTGACATCCATCTTCCAGATCTCGTAGTCATAATACGCAGCAATAGCAAGCAATATCCGTATGGACTTAACCATGGCAACAGGGGAAAAGGTCTCATCATAGTCAATACCATGAATTTGCTTGAAACCTTTAGCCACCAGTCGCCCTTTGAATGTCTGTACATTCCCATCCATGTCGGTCTTCTTCTTGAAGACCCATTTGCACCCTATGGGTCGTACCCCTTCAGGTGGTTCCACCAAGTTCCAAACTTGGTTTGCGTACATGGAGTCCATTTCGGATTTCATAGCCTCAAGCCATTTGTCGGAGTCCGGTCCATTCATAGCCTCTTGGTAGGTTGCTGGTTCATCATCATGATCCATAAACAACACATTACCTATTTGAGACACGAGAAATCCATATCTCTCAGGCTCAAACCTCGGTCTACCAGATCTACGTAGGACTTGTGCTTCTTGAGTAGGTTCTCCAGCTACAACATCTTGTAGTCCTGTCTCAGAATCCAATTTCGGTTCATTCACTACTTGTGGTTCTTGAACTTCTTGAAGTTCTACCTTTTCAGTCTTTCTTGATAAGAACTCTTTCTCCAAAAAGACGCCAGTCCTTGCGACAAACACTTTGCCCTCAGACGGCAGGTAAAAGTAATACCCTTTCGTTTCCTTAGGATATCCCACTAGATAACATTTATCCGATTTGGGTTCCAGCTTGTGAGGCATTTGACGTCGTACGTATGCCTCACAACCCCAAGTTTTAATGAACGACATACTAGGACGCTTCCCAGTCCATATCTCATATGGTGTCTTTAGAACCGTTTTCGTTGGAGCGCGATTCAATGTCATTGCAGCAGTCTCTAAAGCAAAACCCCAAAAGGAAACAGGCAAGTCTGCATGACTCATCATCGAACGTACCATGTCTAATAGAGTACGATTTCTCCTCTCAGACACACCATTATGTTGTGGTGTTCTAGGTGGAGTGAGCTATGATACAATACCACACTCTTTCAGATGATCACGGAACTCATGACTCAGGTATTCGCCACCTCGATCAGATCAGATTGCTTTAACCCTTTTACCCAACTGGTTCTCTACTTCATTTTTGAACTCTTTGAACTTTTCAAAGGTCTCGGATTTGCACTTCATAAGATACACATATCCGTATCTACTGAAATCATCAGTAAATGTAACGAAGTAGAAATACCCACCTCTAGCCATGGAACTCATGGGTCCGCATACATCACTATGTACAACACCCAAGAGATCCTCAGCCCTCTCAGTATAGCCCATGAAAGGAGCTTTAGTCATCTTGCCTAACAAACAAGATTCGCATCGCTCAAATGATTCATAATCAAATGAGTCCAAAAGTCCATCTCTATGGAGCTTGGATATGCGCTTCTCGTTTATATGGCCCAAACGACAATGCCAGAGATATGTAGGGTTTGAGTCATTTGTTCTTAGTCTTTTATTATTTTCTACATTATAGATTTGATGGTCCAAGTTCAAAACATAAAGACCATTAAACAATTGGGCTACAGCATAACAAACATCATTCTTAAATATAGAACAACAGTTGTTCTTAATCATAAAAGAAAATCCAATCATGTCCAAGCATGAAATGGATATAATGTTTCTAGTTATTGCCGGAACAAAATAACAGTTATCTAGTTCTATTACAAGCCCACTGGGCAAAGAAAGACGGTAAACCCCTACGGCTACAGCAGCAACTCTTGCTCCATTGCCGACACGAAGGTCCACCTCTCCTTTACTCAGCAATCTTCTCCTTCCCAGTTCCTGCACATTTGTACAAATGTGAGAACCACATCCGGTATCTAATACCCAAGATGAAGGAGCAGAAAGGTTTATTTCTATAACGTAAATACTTGAAGCGGAAGTCATACCTCCCTTCAATTTTTGCAGACCCTCAGTGTACGAAGGACAGTTCCTCCTCCAATGACCAGCCTTGCCACAATGGTGGCATTTCCCCTCCTTCACCGTGCTCTTCTTCTTCATCAGTGCAGAAGACTTGGGTTCAAGATGTGACTTAGGTCCCACCTTCGTCTTCTTGAAACCCTTGGCCTTGCCCTTGCCCTTATGCACCATCAGTATGGGGCTGGTAGGCTTGGCCTTCTTTATATTGATCTCGGCAGTTCTCAACATGCCTAGGAGCTCGGGCAGTGTCTTGTCTATCTCATTCATGTTGTAGTTCAAGACAAACTGCTCGTAACTGTCCGGCAACGATTGCAGGATCAGATCTGTGGCCAACTCTTGACCCAGAGGAAAACCCAGTCTTTCAAGGTTCTCTATATACCCAATCATCTTGAGTACGTGAGTCCCTACTGAGTCTCGAACTCCCATCTTGCACTGAAACAATGCTTTTGTGACATCGAACCTCTCTTGACGAGCCTGTCCTTGAAACATTTTCTTGAGATGCTTGTCAATCTCCTTGCACCCCATGTTCTCATGTTGCTTCTGAAGCTCAGAGTTCATGGTGGCAAGCATAAGGCACTCGACGTCTAAAGCGTCATCAGTATACTTCTTATAAGTATCTTTATCAGCACGGGAAGAATTCCCGGTCGGCACCTCGGGGGCTTCCTCTTCCAAGACATAGAGCTTTCGCTCTTGCCTGAGAACAATTCTCAGGTTCCTGTACCAGTCCATGTAATTAGTCCCACTGAGCTTGTCCTTCTCAAGGATGGCTCTAAGAGACAACGTGGAGTGTGAAACACTTGCCATGGAATTCTACAAGAAATTATGCAGAACAACATCAGTACCAAAATTTCAAATACAATTTATTTTAATTTGGACTTCAATTAAAACTCCCACTATTTTATTCGAAATAATAGCCCTCACTATCAATTCGGAGAGTTCATGCAAGCTACTCTCTTAGTGGACAAGATCCGTATTTCACCAACACAATGAGTCAGCTTTGGCTTTCCTCTCACGATGCGGTTATTTAGGTAGGCAACGCTTGCCAATTGCATCCTCATGCAATTCTTGTATGGTTGGTGAATAACTCCTTATCCGCATCCATCATATGGTGCATGCCAACCCTATGCCTCTAGGCACTCAACCTTTGAGGTCACCTAGTTAAGATAGACCCGATGTCGACAGTGGGATATCACAATTATCCGCTCGCACCCTTACCAAGATAGATTAATGCACCTTGCTTTGGCAAGCCCACACTTCATCGATCGAGGCAGGAAGAGTGTCATCCATCAGAAGGCATCCGAACACTTAATATTTAATGAAGGGATTTTGATTATAGGTTAACAATTAACCATGATCAACATTTGATCAATGCGCACATCCAAAGAAAAACAATTTTTCTAAAACCACATGCATCCCTTATGTGCACAACCTAACACTACCAACATTTGATAGAAGGAATGGCTAAATCTGAACATCCGGACACTTCCAAATCCTCAGATTTACATGCATTGGACAAAGGCAAAGACAACTCAACTTAAAACAGTAGACAGGCTCATCTCTCTATGTTGGATTCAAAATCCAAAACAAAATGGAGGGATGGTTACTGCTAAGGAGACAATAATTCCTAACGATTAGAAATTACCATAAGATTCCAGACGTTCCCGGCGGGGTGCCAAGATTAAATCTAGACATTTAGAACACTTCTAAATCCCTAGGTTTACACGTACTGGAATAACCTAACTTCCAAAACAACAATCATGGCCGCAACCTCCCTCTGATACCACTGTTGGGTTTCTCTATGAGGATGGCACAACGCTTGTGCACGCAGCGGAAGGAATAAAACATCAAGATAACCCAAAAGAGATGGGATCGGGCCATGAAAGTTGAATCAAGAAGTTAATACATAACTATGCAAAATTACCTCTTCGGTGTTGAGTCACAACTCAACAAGATGCTCCAAGTGTGATTCCTTGTCGGTGGCGAGTTCTACATGGAATAACGTCCACGTCTCTGCAGAAATCCACACGAGCGGGAGAACCCCGAGCTTCGTCGCACTAAGGATCGGGAGGAAGGTCAGCCGCACCTTGCAACTCCACGGACTGCTAGGTCCGCGCCAGGAGAGGCAATACCGACGACGATCGTCGGAAATGGGAAGGTCGGCGGAGCAGACGCAGCGGCGGAACACTTCCGTCGGCGGTGTTCGGGATTCGGCAGGTCGGAACAGCAGCGGAACACTTCCGTCGGTTTCGATCGGCCACAGAATGAATTGCTCTATTTCCCAAAAACCCTAAGTCCCCTTTTATACTAAAAGTATAAACAGACCTAAAGCATATTTATCCGCAGACCACACAGTATAAGGTCCCAGAATCAATCGGCGAGAATCAGATCCAGAATCGGCGAGAATCACCTTGCACAAATGGCGTTGAGAGCGTTGAGTCATACTCAACGATTCTCGACGAATCTGCCAACGGCGTTGAGTCATCTCGACGACTCTCGACGACTCTGTCTTAGTCGTTGAATCATCTCGACGACTCTCGCCGAATTTGCCTTGGCGATGAAATCGTTGAGTCATACTCAATGATTCTCGACGACTCTCGTCGATTCTGCCATAGTTGACGAGTCAAACTCGACGACTCCCATCGACTCTCGACGATTTTCCCTTGGCAACATTTGCCTGACTCCCCATACTGTAGGGTGATTGGTAACCTTTACCAACACAGTTAATCTTCCAATTTCTCCACATGCTCTTATGTGCGACCCTGCAGGCTCATATCGCGTTGGCAGTGAGATTAACTATTTGACCACTTCTAGATCACCATGGTAACTCCAACACTTAGGGCTTCTTTTTGGTGGGGCCCACAACGGTCACTTTGGATGACCTAATATATAAATACATCGGTATTGTTGAGCAGCAGACATACGAATACACGGATTCAAAAAGGCGAGCCGCCGACGTGACCTAGATCGTGAATCTTGCTCCGCCGCCGTCGCCACTCATGCCAGTTGATTGCAATCGCTGATCGATGTTTCTTCCAGATCTCCCGGCTACATAAGCTCAGCCAAGCACAGCGTCTCACGCGTCTAACCAGAGATCCTTTGTCTCTTGATTCGTAGATCGGGAAAACCTTCCCCTTCCGAATCAATCGAGACGATCGATCCTAGTGTGACCGTTGGTAGACCTTACCGGCTTTGCTACGAAGTTTGAATCTCCGAAGAACAGCCGCAGCACTCCGTTGTCGCCGCCAATCCTGAGAGCCAAGCCGCCGCCCTTCTTGCCGCTGCCGGTTTCGGGGATGAAAGTCCACCTAGTGGCAACTATGTTCACCTATGGGGGGGGGATAGGTGTCTTTGCAGCGTACTTGCGGAATTAGAAATTTACCTGCACAATAAAACAAAACAACCAAGCACACACAGTACACAGGCAAATTATAGTGGTTCCCCGATTTGGGTACGTCCACTTTCCCCCTTCGACCTATCTCCCAACACGGGACGACTCGGTCACTTCACCAACAGGATTGAAATCTAATCCTTGCACTCACGGAAGGAACCCTTCCACACGTAGGAGTCAACACTCCCACAATCCGGGTTGCACCCAACCCTTACAACTTGGGACCAATCGGTCCGTTACAAGGAAATTAAAAACTAGCTTGTAAGAAATACAAACGACGTTTGGAGAGAAGGTGACCCTCTTCGTTTGACGACGTGCTCTTGAAGTCAACGAAGAGTGCACAGCCCTAGATCTCACTTGGAGTGAATCTTTCCCGAGACCGGCGGCAGCTTGAGGCGGCGGCAACATTCTCGGAATCAGCAGCGGCGACGAAGAGCAGCAGCAGTGCCAACTTGATTCAGACTTCGTAGCAAAGGGAGCAAGATCTACCAACGGTCACACAAGGATCGATCGTCTCGATCGATTCGGAAGGGGAAAGATTTTCCCGATCAACGAATCAAGAGACAAGGGATCTCTCGTTAGACGCGTGAGACGCTATGCTAGCCTAAGCTTCTGTCGCCGGAGATCTGGAAGACCCTGAGATCAGCAGCGGCGACAATCGTGCGAGCGGCGGAGATGACCGGCGGAGCAAGATCGCGAGATTAGGGTTTGTCGTCGGCCGCTCGTTCTTTTTGAAATACCGTATATCCGTCCCTTTTACTGTTCACAATGTATCGTATTTATACCCTAGGTCAAGAAGATGACCGTTGTGGGTCCCACTAAAGTAAGGACCAAAGTCCGGTTCAAACAGCTGCAGGTAACTTGGACCGGTCCAGAACGTTCAGAAAAATTGCCAAGTCAAATTCGGCGAGAATCATAGGTGATTCTCGCCGAATCGGCGAGAATCACTTATGATTCTCGTCGACTTCTACTTAGCCGAAATCTGACTGCACAGATACAGAAGCCGGGGAGAATCGGCGGGAGTCACTTTTGATTCTCACCGAATCGTCGAGAATGCAAGGTCATTCTCGACGAATCGGCGAGAATCATAAGTAATTCTCGATGATTCTGCCTTAGAAAATTTCCCTGTCTGTGTCGAAGCAGCCGGCTTCAACCGGCGAGAATCAGCTAGTGATTCTCGCCGAATCGGCGAGAATCACTTAGTGATTCTCGTCGATTTGTACTTAGGCTGTTTCTCCTCTTTCTCCCCTTGAGCTGGTCTTTGGCCCATCCTTGCTCCTTGTCTGCTCTTGCTTTATCATAGCCCTGTACTTGAAATTAAGTACACCCCAATAGAGAGAGTACACATAGGCCAACACACTGATCTGCTCAACGAGGGATTACGTTGCACAGATCCGCGTATATTGACCCACTGCACCCTGACATTGGTGTGTACTTAGCATGGAATATCTGCAAGTACAACTAGAGAATAATTCATCAAATACATTGTGGATTCATCTTAGCTTGACAGGTGGCTTCCTCAAATCCAGGTAATTGTGGATACAGTACCCAACAATCTCCCCCTATTTGACGAAGCCAAAATCCTACTAGCTAAGATGAATACCACCACCCACAGAATAATTAAAACTTTAAGACAATAAGAACAGACAAAATAATACTTGAGTCACAACATGTCATCACATATATATATTTATATAAAACCACAATACTTGTTCGTAAGACAATATAAAAACAAAGATGTGCAGTGAGGGACAAAAAGGTCCTAAGCCTATTTTTCCTTAGCAAGATCATCCTTGAGCTTCTGGCCAGGAATTTCTTGCTCTGTCTTTCGAAATATTCTTTGGGCTTAGGATGATATCTGGGAGGAGGAACTTTATCTGTCATTGTATTATTTCTGAAAAATAAGTTGCGTTTGGCTTCAAATTCTTTGTGCCTCTCCCATTCGTATTGACTGTATACCTCACTTCGTTTTATGTGCCTCTTCTGCTGTAACAAGAATGTGTCCAAGATGATACTTTTTGATACAGGACTCCATTTTTCATTTCTCACATCCTCCTCCGTCAATCGGGTCCTCTTTTCAGCTGGTGTTTCCCTTGAGGTTCCCTCTTGAATTTGCCTTTTTCCTTTGGCTTTAGCTAAGGCATCTTGATCAAACCAAGTTCTGCGTTCAGCCCTTTCAGCAGCTTTCTTCATCTCAGCTTCGCTTAACGGAACAGCCTCTGCACTTGCCCCTTCGTCATCCACAGTATTGTGCTCAGTGGTTTCATGTACAGGATTAACCTCAGGTATATTATTGCCTAATGCTTGGTTAAGCAACCACTGGCAACTGTCATATACAAAAACATTTGACTGATCGAAGTTTTCAATGATGATGTGCTGAAGCCCTTCCATCTTAGTAGTATATTCCTTCTCCCCCTTTTTGGCTTCGAGTGCTATGGAGTTTGCATAGGAGTGCAGGGACTCATCTATATGCTTCAGAGATTTGGAGAATTCAGTCAGCAGGGCTTGTTGATTTTGATTGAGGAGCACCATGTTGGCATCAAATTTCTGTATGCTATTTGCCACAACATGTGCATTACTATTGACCACTCCCAGGTCATCAGTATTCTTTTTGAGTCCTTGCATGAGAAGAGTTACTGCTGTGCCTGCCGCTGTATACTTGTCATCAAATTTCTTCTCCATCACATCTAACTTATGGTTGATCTGCACAATGTTCTTGAGCATGAGGTCCTCAGATTCTTGTAGTCTCTTTAGCACCGATTTGTGGGACTTCTTAAACGATCTCTTGACCTCATCTAGGATCCCTTGGACAATATTTACAGTGTGATTTGCTAAGTTATCTTGAAGTGGAGGAGCTGCAGGCATACCTTGGTTAGCCTCCCCCTCAGAAGCACTGGGAGAGCTGGATAGTAGGATGGACTCCACAGGGGGAACAAAGGATTGCTCCCCCTCCATTCTTGCATCTAATTGCTTAGGAGCTTGTTCCCCAGACGGAACCTCAGCATCCTCCTGAGAATCTGCTGCTTTCTCATTCTCAGGTACTTCTTCCTTTATCTCTGTTGTTGGAGTGATTTGCCAGCAGGACCGTGTGTGTGGGACCGCCCCCGTGGCTTTCCCCATCGTGTTCCTGGTCTGGGTGTTGACCCCGGTGGGCCCCCTGTGTGGCGGAATATCCCTGTGGTTCTGTGGTTGGGATTAGTCCCACACCGCCTGCAGCGCCTGATCCTCCGTGTTTATGTACCCCGCCACCCTTCATCTCAACACCTGGGTTTTGAGATGCGATATGGGTTGGCGGGTTCTCACATGGTATCAGAGGTTCCAGGTTGTCCTGCTGCGGGGGTGTGTTGTTGGAGTGATTTGCCAGCAGGACCGTGTGTGTGGGACCGCCCCCGTGGCTTTCCCCATCGTGTTCCTGGTCTGGGTGTTGACCCCGGTGGGCCCCCTGTGTGGCGGAATATCCCTGTGGTTCTGTGGTTGGGATTAGTCCCACACCGCCTGCAGCGCCTGATCCTCCGTGTTTATGTACCCCGCCACCCTTCATCTCAACACCTGGGTTTTGAGATGCGATATGGGTTGGCGGGTTCTCACAATCTCTGTCTCCAAATGATCACCATTATCATCAGAGATGTGCACATCTTTTTCTACTTCTTCCTCTTCCTCCTCATCAGTTTCAGCCTCCTCATCATCTGCCACTTCTTCTGTTTCTTCCTCTTCCTCCTCATCATCCTCAGCCTCCGCATCATCTGCCACTTCTTTTGCCACCATTTTCACAGCATCTTGAGCTATCAGAGAAATATCAGACAGAATGTTTGCAGAATCGGTTACAGGCTCCCCCTCAGTTCCTGCAATCAGGGCGTCAGGAACTTCACTGGGGGGTGCCAAGAAATCTGCTGAAGTTCTGTTGTCCTCGGCAGGAGATTCTTCTTGTTCAACTACCACTGCAGCTTGCCCTATGACTCGCTCCCATCTGTCAAAGACGCTGGAGTCCATTTTCTTCAAATAATGCAAGGGAACTCCTTTGCTCATGTCGAACTTATCTCCGTTCAACTGATTGAGAAATAGACTGATGATTCGTCCAAAGCTTGGAGATCTGAGGGTGTCCTTGATCTTCTCGAAAAGCATGGCCCCCCCAGTTGAATCTCTTTCGACAGATAATCACCACAAGAATCTTGAACATGTCGGCTGAAATGTGGTCGTGTGAGCCTGGTTTGCATATCAGTACCTTCCCAATGATGTCGGACAAGAGTTTCCCCTCCTCATTCATTTCTTTTCTCTTTATAGATCTGGTGCCCCTTGCTAGCCCACAGAATAATAGGGTCCTGGCTCTATCATGTTCCTCCAGATAATCCTCGTGCTCAGAACTGGAAAGCTGCAAGCATTGAGTGAGTGTCCTGGCAGACATCTTGATCCGTGCACCGGCAACCTTACTCTTGATGATAGAGTCTTCGTTCCGAAGTTTAGCGGTTGCAAAGAACTCCATCACTTCTTTATCCAGAATTTTGCAGGGATGCTCCAGTACAAACGTGAGTCCAGCCTCTTCCAGCATGATGATGATGTTTCTGAACTCATCCGAGGCGTGTGAGAACCCGGTTCGAACTAATTCACAGCCAGTGACCAGCCCAGCGGTGGTCCTTGGAGCCATAGCAAACTAGGAAGAAGGGGAATATCAAGTTCCAATTCTAAGGATCGACGAAACTAAGAGGTTGAGAGTAATGTCTATACTAATGCGCAAGGCACGGTTGGGATAAGAGAGGCATTACCTTAGGAGGAGACGCAGTAAGGGTTCCGGCACCACGTTGCGTAAGATGCGGCGAGCCGAGTCGAGGCCAAGCGAGGGCGTGACTTCGGCTGCAAGAGGTCTTCCGGAGGGTTGTTAGGTCACGATGAAGCCGAAGTCGAAGAACCTAGTAGCGGGAGAGCTTCGGGAAACGAAGAGTCGGAAAGGAACTTGGAATCGGGAAGTGATGAGCTTCGGCGAGTATTGGGAGGTGCTGGGACACTGCTTCGGGAGAGCTTTGAAACCAGGTCGGCGGGATGACGGGAAGTAGAAGGGATGCTGGGACTTCGACAAGGTACTGGCGACAATCGGAAGTAGAAGGGATGACGGGAAGTCGAAGGGTCGGCGGGATTTACTGGGTCGGCGAGATTCGCTGGGTAGGCGGGAATTGAGCTATAACCGGGTTTAAGAGCTTCGGTTCGATGAGAATTGCCGGAATTTCAATTTTATTTGTCCGGGGTTGTCAAGGATACCACTTGAAAGTCCACCTATATTCCACCATAACGTTTTTGTCACAGGTTGTAACGAAATCGAGAAGATCATTTATTACTCCAGGTGTGTTTTACCATACCACACAGCTTAGGAGTCATAGCAACTTTGACATTTCTAACTTACTAACATAGGCTGGCAGATTTCATAACTTGAGTCGAGATCGATACATGCGATATTCATGAAGTTAGTTGTCATTCTAAGTGACTCCTAATGACGTGTCGACTTTAATTTTCAACTTGTAATATATGCTTATTGATGTGCCTTCTCGAATTTTTCAGAGATTTACTGACACATCGTTAGTAATATAACTAAGGGTTAATTATACAGCTTTGATCTGCCCTTAGGAGAACATACATAGATGTGTAAAAGTATATTTGTATATATATATATATATATATATATATGTATATGACGTCACAATATGACTCAATTACTTAGGCTGATCAATGATACCTGAGATTGTAAGATTCATCATTGAGATCCTTTGAAGAGCTTACCAGGTGTTCAATTTTGAGGATAGTACTTCTTGCGTTCCAGATGCTTGTTCCAGATTATTCTAGGAACATCTTCTGTCTAGCTCCCATCATGACTCGGAAGTCTAGACTACCCTGCACCAAAGAATATTACCTTACCTTAGGAGCCCAATATGTATTGGGTCCTAGGTTCCTGTTAGCATAATAATTTGAGTGCCTCCCCTCAGGAATCCTGGTGGGAAGACTAACATTGCCCCGAGGATGTGGAAGTCCCCTTGCCATTGATGCAGATTGGTTGTGCCAACAGTCTATGGCAAAATGACCCACTTTGCCACAACACCAACACTCATGAATGTTGTATCGCCGCTTGTGACCTGAACCCATGACAGAGATAGTCATAGTTCTGGGTCTAAACGGAATAGAGCCAGATATGCTCACAGAATTGTCTCTTCCACCGTGACTATTGGAGGGGTGGAAAGAATGCATATGGCAGGCGTCATGAGGCCTGGGAGGTGGTGCCTTCCTTTCAGTCAGCCCCCTTCCAAGGACCTCATGAGTCCTAACAACATGATTTCTATCCCTCCTTTCCAGAGTCCTAGGGAGGTGAGAGGCGCATTGTGAGCTGATGCAGGCAGATTCATGATGAGTAGGGGCTGTGGCCGAGAATACAAAGGGCTTGGTGGAAGCCGGAGGTATTCTCTTCTGGGGGGCCATGACAGCCCTTGCATTCTGAGTGCTCCCACAAGAGGACTGATCATTCTTGCAGTGACCATGGTTATTCCTATGGTCATACCTGAAGGCATGGTGAGTGTCCTTCCTACTCGGGGTGGGGGGTCTGAACACCGTTTCCCCATTTCTCCATGACTTAATGATTTGGGAGATCCACCCATTTTCTGCCTTCCTCTTGATAGCATCAATCTTGGAAAAATTGGAAACTATCCTCTTCTCGGTCTCTAGACGATTTTCTAGATCCGAGATCTGAGAGTCCTTTACTTTGATGGATTCCAATTGGAGATTCATCAAAATCTTCAGCTGAGCAATCTCCTTAGCTTGTTCCTCAACAAGTAAGTTGCTCGTCTGAAGGGCACTCTCAAGGGAATCACGATTATCGATCGGTTGAGTGAAGCTATGTGTATCCCATGCATCATTGGAAGGACTACTCTCAAAACTATTCCTGTCTTCAGGAACTTCAAGAGGAGAGGGGCATGAGGAAGAAGTTACCTGCGTCAGACTTTGTTGTTCAAGGTTACCATCCAGATTGGCAGAAATTGTTGTGTTAGCTTCATCAGAACTGCTTTCCTCAGCTTCTTCTTCAGTCTCTGACAAGGACACAGGAGCCCTGATATTGACATATTGATCATGCCCTTCATCTTCAGAAATAAGGACTCCTACATAGGCTTCATCCTCTTGCTGACAACCGGTACCAGCTTTCTCTGATCCCTCCATGAGGTCTGAGATGGTTTGCCACATGGACTTGGCTGTTCTACACTTGTCCACTCTTGAACGAGATACACCAGACCAGACGTCAGTGATGATCTGACGTATTAGCTTATCCAAGTTGTACAGTGAGAGCTCGGTCTCAGACATCTCTTCGGGACTCTTGGGGATAAGGATATCCTTTCCAGACTCAGAAGCCTTCATGGGAATGAAGGGACCCTCTTCCAAGATGATTGACACCCGAGGGTCGATGGCCTCCAGATGAAACATAACTCTCATCTTCCAGATAGGATAATACTCCTTTGTACATGAGGGGAGTCTTAGAGGATGGACATCATAGTCCAACTCCATGCGTGAGTCTAATCTTCTAGTTGACACTAGATACAGGAGCTTACTCGAGGTGTTAACCCCTTTGATGAGTAACCTCCCTCTGATACCACTTGAAAGTCCACCTAGTGGCAACTATGTTCACCTATGGGGGGGGGGATAGGTGTCTTTGCAGCGTACTTGCGGAATTAGAAATTTACCTGCACAATAAAACAAAACAACCAAGCACACACAGTACACAGGCAAATTATAGTGGTTCCCCGATTTGGGTACGTCCACTTTCCCCCTTCGACCTATCTCCCAACACGGGACGACTCGGTCACTTCACCAACAGGATTGAAATCCAATCCTTGCACTCACGGAAGGAACCCTTCCACACGTAGGAGTCAACACTCCCACAATCCAGGTTGCACCCAACCCTTACAACTTGGGACCAATCGGTCCGTTACAAGGAAATTAAAAACTAGCTTGTAAGAAATACAAACGACGTTTGGAGAGAAGGTGACCCTCTTCGTTTGACGACGTGCTCTTGAAGTCAACGAAGAGTGCACAGCCCTAGATCTCACTTGGAGTGAATCTTTCCCGAGACCGGCAGCGGCTTGAGGCGGCGGCAACGTTCTCGGAATCAGCAGCGGCGACGAAGAGCAGCAGCAGTGCCAACTTGATTCAGACTTCGTAGCAAAGGGAGCAAGATCTACCAACGGTCACACAAGGATCGATCGTCTCGATCGATTCGGAAGGGGAAAGATTTTCCCGATCAACGAATCAAGAGACAAGGGATCTCTCGTTAGACGCGTGAGACGCTATGCTAGCCTAAGCTTCTGTCGCCGGAGATCTGGAAGACCCTGAGATCAGCAGCGGCGACAATCGTGCGAGCGGCGGAGATGACCGGCGGAGCAAGATCGCGAGATTAGGGTTTGTCGTCGGCCGCTCGTTCTTTTTGAAATACCGTATATCCGTCCCTTTTACTGTTCACAATGTATCGTATTTATACCCTAGGTCAAGAAGATGACCGTTGTGGGTCCCACCAAAGTAAGGACCAAAGTCCGGTTCAAACAGCTGCAGGTAACTTGGACCGGTCCAGAACATTCAGAAAAATTGCCAAGTCAAATTCGGCGAGAATCATAGGTGATTCTCGCCGAATCGGCGAGAATCACTTTTGATTCTCGCCGACTTCTACTTAGCCGAAATCTGACTGCACAGATACAGAAGCCGGGGAGAATCGGCGGGAGTCACTTTTGATTCTCACCGAATCGTCGAGAATGCAAGGTCATTCTCGACGAATCGGCAAGAATCATAAGTAATTCTCGACGATTCTGCATTAGAAAATTTCCCTGTCTGTGTCGAAGCAGCCGGCTTCAACCGGCGAGAATCAACTAGTGATTCTCGACGATTCGGCGAGAATCACTAGTGATTCTCGCCGAATCGGCGAGAATCACTTAGTGATTCTCGTCGATTTGTACTTAGGCTGTTTCTCCTCTTTCTCCCCTTGAGCTGGTCTTTGGCCCATCCTTGCTCCTTGTCTGCTCTTGCTTTATCATAGCCCTGTACTTGAAATTAAGTACACCCCAATAGAGAGAGTACACGTAGGCCAACACACTGATCTGCTCAACGAGGGATTACGTTGCACAGATCCGCGTATATTGACCCACTGCACCCTGACATTGGTGTGTACTTAGCATGGAATATCTGCAAGTACAACTAGAGAATAATTCATCAAATACATTGTGGATTCATCTTAGCTTGACAGGTGGCTTCCTCAAATCCAGGTAATTGTGGATACAGTACCCAATAGGGGAGATTCACTCCAAGTGAGATATAGGGTCGTGGACTCTTCGTCGACTTCAAGAACATGTTGTCGTATGAAGAGGGACACCCTATTCTCCATAAGTAGTTTGTATTTCTAATACACTCCATTTTCAATTTTGTTGTAAAGGAACGTTGGTTCCTTGTTGTAAGGGTTGGGTGCAACCCGTGGTGTAGGAGTGGCGACTCCTTCATTTGGAAGGGTTCCTTCCGTTAGTGTGAGGATTGGATTTCAATCCTGTTGGTGAAGTGATCGAGTCGTCCCTGGTTGGGAGATAGGTCGAAGGGGGAGAGTGGACGTACCCAAATCGGGGAACCACTATAATTTGCCTGTGTCTTCCTGTGCTGTGTTGTTTGATTTATTTGTGTAGGTACAATTCTAATTCCGCAAAAATGCTGCAAGACACCTATTCCCCCCCATAGGTTAAGGTAGTTGGCACTAGGTGGACTTTAAAGTGGTATCACAGGGAGGTTACTCATCAAAGGGGTTAACACCTCGAGTAAGTTCCTTCCACTAGTGTCAAGAAGAAGGCAGATATCTACTATGGATGGACTCAAGTACTCGTGAAAGATCCCAGTGTGCACCAGGCTAAACTTTCCTATCTGGAAGGAAAGGATTAGATTTTACATGGAAGCAGTCGACCCTCGACTCTTCATGGTCGTGGAGGAGGGACCTTATATTCCCACTAAGGCCTCCACCATTGATCCTACCAAAATGGTGGCAAAGATGCTTTCTAAAATGGAGAAGGACGAGATGGTGGTGGTCGGACTTGACAAGAAGGCACAGAACATACTGATCAGTGCAGTCGATGACTCCATGATGCAAAACTTTTGCAACTACAGGACGACTAAGGATATCTGGCACAACTTGATTATCCTGATGGAGGGCACAGACGAAGTGAGGGATGATCGGAGATCCCTCCTGAATCAGAAATATGAG
The DNA here is from genome assembly GCA_039513925.1 of Platanthera zijinensis. Lineage (NCBI taxonomy): Eukaryota > Viridiplantae > Streptophyta > Magnoliopsida > Asparagales > Orchidaceae > Platanthera > Platanthera zijinensis. The sequence goes on from CM077092.1 coordinate 163,236,381, forward strand.
GCCTTCAGGCAGGGGCCCAAGGAAAAGATCGGAGTTACCTTCGAAAACTTCCTCAAGATCGTCAATGCTCTCAAGGGATACGGAAGAGTGTTCACTAATGGTGAACTTAATGATAAATTCCTTAGGTCCCTTACTAAGGAATGGGACACAAAGATCTGCGCCATCCGAGAGTTTTGCAGATTAGCTGAAACTGATCCTCAGATACTCTTTGGGAAGCTCATGTCCTATGAGCTCCAGTTGAACACGAGGAAAGCTGAAGAAGAAGTAGAGAAGGCTGTAGCGAAGGAAAAGACTGTGGCCCTAAAAGCCATTCACTCCAGGAAGGGCAAGGGTACAGCTTCATCCCGTGCGGGGAAAAAGGATGAGGAGGAAGACTCCGAGCCATGATCCTCTGGCTCAGAGTTGTCTGAAGAAGATTTCTCCCTCATCACCAGATAATTCAAGAAGTTCCTCAAGATGAGGAATCAAAGAAAGAGAGACGGCTCCTCCTCCAGAATTCAGAAGAAGAATTATTCTTCTGACAGGTATGAATCAAAACCGAACAAACATCGTAATACTGACATCATTTGTTTTGGATGCAATAAGCCAGGACACGTCGTGGCCGACTGCCATCAAGGCAAGAGAGAGAAGGGGAAGGGAGAAGAGCATAAGACCTCTAGAGATAAGAAGAAGGAGAGGAGCTACATCGCCAAAAAGTCAAAGACACGGAGTGATTCTGATTCCTTAGACTCCAGTGATGATGAGGAAGCCTACTTCGGGCTGGTGGGTCGCTCTGACTCAGAAGGAGAATGCCCCCCATTCACTGGGAAGGTAAAAGCTCGTACCCCCCTCTCTGACTCTGACTATGAGTCTCCTAATGATGATCTCGAGGACAGCCCATCTGCCCGAGAAGCTGAGCTCCTCGAAAAGTATGAGCTTTTGCTCAACACCTTCGAGGAATGCCACAAGAGATTGAGGGCTCAGAAAAAGGAAGTCAAATTCCTTAAGGTCGAGGGTGTCTCCCTAAGGGAAGAGATCACTAGCTTGATTTCTCTCCGACAGGAGCACCAGGACCTTATCTCTAAGCACTCAGAGTCTCTAAGTCTCCTTGACCTTAAACAGGAAGAAATCAATAAGTTGGAAGAACAACTTACGGCAGAAAAGAAGATTGTCCAAAGCTTCTCTATGCCAAAGACTGTTCTTCCACTGGTTGATACCTTCTCTGCTCAGGCTAAGGGGGCTGGCTTGGGGCATGTAGGTGTGCCTGGTAAATCATCTAGGAGAAACAAAAAGCAGAGGAGAAATAAGGCTGCTAAGAAGGCCTCTACTGCAGAAAAGGGAAAGGCCCCACTAAACCCTGTTGAATTCAGGAAGCCTGGCTATCCCTGCAATAAATAGGACTTTGAGTCAACTTATGGCCACTTCTTCCGGCCCTCGGTTGAAAAGCCCAAGAGTCGGTATGTGGGGTGGGCCTTCCCCCGTAACTTTGGCGAGAGTGTCTTCAAGGCACCTTATGAGGAAGTTCAGATGGAGGATTATGGCCACTTCTCTAGCGGCCATAATAGGAAGCAGGCACCCAAGGCCAAGCCTATTATACTGAGAAACCAGGAGGTGAAGAAATCATGCGACTGTTGTCATCATGATGCCTCCACTTCCAGGTCTGAGGCCCCGACTGAACCTTCCGTTCCAAGAGTGAAGCAGGTGCCTAGGAGAAAGTATAACAGATTTGACTGCTGGTGCTGTGGCAAAGTTGGTCACTTTGCCGTGGATTGCTGGTTTAATCCGAGGAATAACGAGACTCCTCATGTTGGCAATGCGAGGCAGACCACTCGTAGGGCTAACCATTCGAGGGGGAGCATGCTAACGAGGAATCTAGGACCCAAGTTCGATTGGGTTCCTAAGGGAAATTAATTCTGTTTTGCAGGAATGTCCAAAGGCCACCAAGACTCCTATATGGTATTTGGACAGTGGATGCTACCGACATATGACTGGGACAAGAAGCCTGCTGCGGGAGTACTCTCCAGTCGAGAATGGACCCAAAGTCATCTTTGGGGGATCTGATCGGGGAGTCACCAGAGGTTACGGTATGATTTCCAATGGAATATCCTTTATCACTGATGTGGCTTATGTTGAAGGGTTAAATCATAACCTGATCAGTGTAAGCTAGTTATGTGTTAAAGGGTATGACGTTAAGTTCTGCAAGGATAATTGCCTGATAATATCATGTGCCTCTTCGGAGACGGTATTAATCGGCATTAGGAGCGGAAACATTTTCTGTTTAGATTTTCTTAGTCTAGATTCTTCTACCCCTGCATGCCTAGTAGCAAAAGGCAGTGCATCTCTTTGTGAACAGTGGCACAAGAGATTGTCACATATTAATTTCAAGACAATTAGTATGTTGTTTTCTAAAGATTTAGTAAGGGATGCTCCCATTATTAAGTGCATCAAAGATAGCCCCTGTCCTGCATGCCAGAAGGGCAAACAGACTCGGGCTACCTTTAGGGGCATCTCAGACAAAGACTCCTCCAGATGTCTTTATCTTCTGCACATGGACTTGTTTGGTCCAATGCAAGTTCATAGCTTAGGAGGCAAGTCTTATACGCTAGTGATTGTAGATGATCACTCTCGGTTTACTTGGGTGTTCTTTTTAAAACGCAAGTCTGATACGTTTGACATCTTCACCAGTTTTGTCAAGCAGATTCAGAACGAACTTAACTGCTCAGTGGTCAAAATCAGAAGTGACCATGGAACAGAGTTCGAGTCTGGTGCTATGATAGAGTTCTGTGAAGAACTTGGTATCTTTCATGAGTTCTCCTCCCCGCGCACTCCTCAACAGAATGGAGTTGTGGAGAGGAGGAATAGAACACTCATTGAAGCGTGCACGATAATGTTGAATGACGCCTCTCTCCCAGAATACTTCTGGGCTGAGGCTGTCAATACGGCTTGTCATGTGCAAAACCAGGCATTGATCAACAAGAACCATCGTAAGATGCCTTATGAGCTTCTGAAAGGCAGGAAACCAACCATGTCCTATTTGAGGATCTTTGGTTGCATATGTTATGTACTGAATAATAGGAAGTACCCGCGTACTAAGTTTGGTGAAAAATGCTTCAAAGGCATATTCATGGGCTATAGTAGCCATAGTCGGGCTTATAGGGTTTTCAACAAGAACACCCTAGTGGTAGAGGAATCAATAAATGTTGTATTTGATGAAGGAAGTTTGCTTAATTGCAATTCTTCCAGTTGTCCTCTTGAAGATGCAGGTGCGAGACTCGAACAGCTACACCTGGATGTGCCCGAGAAAGATGCAACTCCAAAGTCCGTCAAAGTCTCCACCTCAACACCGATCGGGGAGGATGACGGTCAGGATGGAGTAGTCCTCCCTGAAGAGGAAGGTGCCCCAGAAATTGCCAGAGCTCCTGATGCAAGACTACTAGAGCTCCGACACGTGAGGGATCATCCCAGAAATCAAATCATCGGAGATCCCCGAGACGGTGTCAGAACTCGCCGAGGTACTCTTAACGATATTCTGCATTTTAGCTTCCTGTCGCAGGTTGAGCCAAAGAAGTTCAACGAAGCGAACAAAGATGCGTCATGGATATTGGCCATGCAAGATGAGCTGCATCAATTCAAAAGATGCAACGTCTGGACGCTGGTTCCCAGACCTAAGACGCAAAACGTGATTGACACCAAGTGGATCTTCAGAAACAAGCTGGATGAACACGGGGTCATCATCAAGAACAAGGCCAGACTGGTGGCTCAAGGATACAGACAGGAGGAGGGGATTGACTTCGACCAGACGTTTGCACAAGTTGCTCGGCTCGAGTCAATCCGACTGTTCTTAGCCTACGCCTCTCACAAAGGATTCACAGTCTATCAGATGGACGTGAAATCGGCATTCTTGAATGGAGACTTGAAAGAGGAAGTATATGTCGCTCAACCCCCAGGTTTTGTCAATCCTACTTATCCTAATCATGTATACTTTCTTAATAAAGCTCTATATTGGTTAAAACAAGCTCCTCGAGCTTTGTATGAGACCTTGTCTAGCTTTCTTCTTGAGAACAAGTTCTCCAGAGGAAAAATAGACAAGACATTGTTTCTCAGGGAAGTCAAAGGCAAGATCTTGCTGGTGCAAATCTATGTCGATGACATTATATTCGGCTCAACGGACAACAATCTTTGCAAAAAGTTTTCTAAACTTATGCAAGGAAAGTTTGAAATGAGCAGTATGGGAGAGCTAAAGTATTTCTTGGGACTTCAAGTGAAACAGTCTGAGGAGGGAATTTTCATTTCTCAGAAGAAGTTCACCAATGAACTCCTCAAGAAATTCAGAATGGAGAATGCAACCTCTATGAGGACTCCAATGGGATCTACCACGTCTCTGGATAAGGATGAGAAAGGGAAACCTTTTGATGAAACCAAATACAGAAGCATCATTGGATCCCTGCTCTACCTTACTGCAAGTAGACCGGATATCATGTTCTCCACATGTGTTTGTGCCAGATATCAGGTGAACACTAATGAATCTCATTATGTCGCTGCAAAGCGAATTCTTAGATACCTTAAAGGTACCCCTAATCTTGGCTTGTGGTACCCGAGAAACAATGATGTCGAGCTAATAGGTTTTTCAGATGCTGATTTTGTAGGGAGTAGGGATGACAGGAAAAGCACTTTCGGGACGTGTCAATTCCTCGGAAGAAGGCTTATCTCATGGAACAGCAAAAAGCAGAATTGTGTAGCGACCTCCACAGCTGAATCTGGGTATATCTCAGCAGGCAGCTGTTGTGCACAACTTTTATGGATCAGAAACCAGTTAGCAGACTATGACCTTCAGTTCAAGGAAGTATTAATGTACTGCGACTCCTCCAGTGCAATTGCTATTGCCAACAATCCGGTATCGCACAGCAGAACGAAGCATATTGAAGTGCGCTACCACTTCATTCGGGAGCACGTGGAGAACAAGGACATCTCTCTCTGCTATGTCCCCACAGATAAGCAGATTGCAGATATTTTCACAAAGCCCCTAGACGAGGCCAAGTTCAGTCTCTTCAAAACTAAACTGGGGATGCTAAACTATGAGGAATGAAAACTTCAGAAGCCCATGGCTCGTGCATCTAGGGGGAACATCTGCTAGGAACTCAAGTGTAAGCACAGGTGCAAGAACTGAGGGGGAGCATGGTATCAAGTGCAACAATCCCAGATTTGCAGAAGCCGAAAAGGGGGAGATTACCCTCTCGGCTAAGGTGCTAAGGTGTATGCTCCAATTGCTCTAAAAGATAATGGTATGGAACTTCTATTCTCATCTTTCAAAGTTGTCTTTTCTTCCAGCCGTTATTTTCACCTTAGCTTGTAGGGTTTAGGCTTCTTCAAATAGGGGGAGATTGTTGGGTATTATATCCACAATGTACCTGATTTGAAGAAGCCCATGAACAAGCTTAGGTGAATTGACAATGTATTTGATCACTTGTCTTCAAGTTGTGCTTGCAGTTATTCCTCGCTAAGTACACACCAATATCAGGGTGCAGTAGGTCAATATATACGGGTCTATGCAACGTAATCCCTCATTGAGCATATCAGTGTGTTGGCTTACGTGTACTCTCTCTATTGGAGTGTACTTACTTTCAAGCACAGGGTTAAGAAAGATCAAGAGCAGACAAGGAGCAAGGATGGGTCAAAGCAACTCACGGGAAGAAAGACGAGAAATCGTCTAAGTTAGATTCGACGAGAATCACTAAGTGATTCTCGCCGATTCGACGAGAATCACTAGTGACTCTCGCCGATCGTCGAGAATCACTCATCGATTCCCGCCGACCGCTGCCGGCCGTCTCAACGCCGCCCTGAATTCTACTAAGGCAGAATCGTCGAGAATCACGAAGTGATTCTCGCCGATTCGTCGAGAATGACTCTGCATTCTCGACGATTTGGCGAGAATCAATTGTGATTCTCGCCGTTTCTCTCCGGCTTGCTATTTCAATGAAGCTAGAATTCTGCTAAGTGGAATTCGGCGAGAATCGTAGGTGATTCTTGCCGTTTCGTCGAGAATCACCTTCGATTCTCGCCGAATTTGACTTGGACAAATTTCTGCTATTCTCTGGACCGGTCCAAGTTAACATGCGCCGTTTGGAGCCGGTCTTAGGGCTTCTTTTTGGTGGGGCCCACAACGGTCACTTTGGATGAGCTAATGTATAAATACATCGGTATTGTTGAGCAGCAGACATACGAATAAACAGATTCAAAAAGACGAGCCACCGATGTGACCTAGATCGTGAATCTTGCTCCGCCGCCGTCGCCACTCGTGCCAGTTGATTGCAGTCACTGATCGAGGTTTCTTCCAGATCTCCCGGCTACAGAAGCTCAGCCAAGCACAGCGTCTCACGCGTCTAACCATAGATCCTTTGTCTCTTGATTCGTAGATCGGGAAAACCTTCCCCTTCCGAATCGATCGAGACGATCGATCCTAGTGTGACCGTTGGTGTACCTTGCCGGCTTTGCTACGAAGTTTGAATCTCCAAAGAACAGCCGCAGCACTCCGTTGTCGCCGCCAATCCCGAGAGCCAAGCCGCCGCCCTTCTTGCCTCCGCCGGTTTCGGGGAGATTCACTCCAAGTGAGATCTAGGGTCGTGGACTCTTCGTCGACTTCAAGAACACGTTATCGTACGAAGAGGGACACCCTATTCTCCATAAGTAGTTTGTATTTCTAATACACTCCATTTTCAATTTTGTTGTAAAGGAACGTTGGTTCCTAGTTGTAAGGGTTGGGTGCAACCCGTGGTGTAGGAGTGGTGACTCCTTCGTTTGGAAGGGTTCCTTCTGTTAGTGTAAGGATTGGATTTCAATCCTGTTGGTGAAGTGACCGAGTCGTCCCTGGTTGGGAGATAGGTCGAAGGGGGAGAGTGGACATACCTAAATCGGGGAACCACTATAATTTGCCTGTGTCTTTCTATGCTGTGTTGTTTGATTTATTTGTGCAGGTACAATTCTAATTCCGCAAAAAACACCGCAAGACACCTATTCCCCCCCCATAGGTGAAGGTAGTTGGCACTAGGTGGACTTTCACTTGTGTTCTTCAATCAGCCAACTGAGCATACTGGAGAATGATGGCTCTACTTCCTTCCTCTATCAGAAATATTTCTAATTATACTGTAGCATATGAAAAAGCAACAGCTCACTAAACTTTTTGTGTTCCTGTAGGAATACTTCAAGCTTAATCTTGGCAGTAATGGCGAGAGAGATGAAGTCTAGCCGCAACCCTTTTTGAAATTGATAAAGCCCCTTGAAAAAGTTCTTCTTCGTCTTGGCCCATCTCTTCCTTTTGTAGTTCGACGATCAATGACTCTTAGAGATTAGTGGGCCCCATCTGCAGCTTCTAGCTGCACCTTGCTTTAATGGAATAAGATGTATAGTAGCTTCTCGGCAGAGTTTGTCGTGTTCTATAGCTTCTCTGTACTTGATTTGAAATCAGCTAACTTTGTCGATTTTGCTGACGTCAGCACCTGTTGACTTAGCCAAAATCGAGCATCAATAGAATAGGCGTTGAGTGAATGAGCTTCACTCAATGCAAAGACACTTAGACAAAATTCTGTCTATCTAGGCATTGACAACGTTGAGTGAGCACTCCTCACGCAACGCTTTTTGCCTTAGCACATTCTTTAGCCTTTTCTGCATGCTTGACGTTGAGAGCATTGAGTGACCAGAACTCACTCAACGCCTTATGCCTTAGTCATTTTCCTGCTTCTTGAACATCTTAAGCGTTAAGAGCATTGAGTGAGCACGCCTCACTCAATGCCTTTTGCTTTTATCCAGATTTTCTGAATCATGGTGTTGAGAGCGTTGAGTGATCATGCCTCACTCACCGCTTTCTGCCTTAGCCAAAATTTTTCCCACCTTAGCGTTGAGAAAGTAAGCTCCACTCAACGTATTTGGACTTAGCCAAATTTCTTTGTCTGAAAACACAGGTTCTGACTGAATGAGATACAGTCAACACTTTAACACATGGCATTGAGTGAGCTTGCCTCACTCAATTCTTGTGGACTTAGTCAAATTCCAGAACAGATTTTCTGTGGCTTTGACTGACTGAGCTTATCTCATAGCCTTCTGTTGTATGGCATTGAGTGAGTAGACTTCACTCAACGCCTGTGGACTTGGCCACTTTCTCAACTTTGCCACTCCTTTGTCTTTGACTATATATGCTCTACTCAGCGCTATAAGTCATCCGGCATTGAGTGAATAACCCTCTCTCAACGCCTGTGGACTTAGACAGATTTCTGCCTGTCCATAACTTAGGTAAGTGTTTACCTGACTTAGCCACTTAGGCTACCTGTCCCATCATTGTTACTAGGACTAACTTGCATGTATGAACTTGAATATATATTAAATATACCATTGTGTATGCTCATTGACATATTTGGCTTCTTCAAATCTAGGATATTGTGGGCAATGGAGCCAACACTGCTAGATCCCTGAAGCAGGATCTGAAACGAGTCCAAGATAAGAAGGACGCAGCTGTGAAGAAGCCCGAGTTCAAAGTACCAAATCCTATGAAGTCTGGGTTCTGTAAGTGGAACATGAAGGCTAGGACTTCTGGGCCAGCTTCTTTATTGGTGTATGGAGCCACCATTGAGCGAGGCCCTGTAACTTGCTACACATGTGGAAAGGTGGGGAATTATTCTTGAGATTGCTGGAGTGGTCGCCCAAAGTTAGAAAAGAAGCCAAGATCATCATATGTTGAGAAAGGGAAAGCTTTGGAGCTGAAGCCCTATCTGCTGTGTCGGCACTCGAAGGCCAATGGAATCATGTTTCTACTATTCATGTGTGGGAGACCTACGTGCCGATGTATGGAAAACACTTTTTTGAGAAAAACTATTGTAAGACCTTAAGGACATAACAATTTGTGTATTTGGGTTATCATTCTTAATTTGTGGTTGTGGACATTCCTGTGCTTGGGTTCCAAGCAATTTAATTATTTCTTCTAGAATGCACTCTGAGTTAGGATGCATGTTTTTGGTTTTGTCTCAATACATAACTCCACTGACTGTCTGTGGAATATGACATGGTTCCCCAATCAAACCTTCTGTTATTTCCTACGTGACGGATGGATGCGTTACACCGACACATACTCAGATGATCTTTGATCACTTCGCCTCCCAATCCAATGCTGGAATGAGCACCTTCAGAGGGCTTGGTGAGCTCTCTGTGAGATACCGCATGGCGGTAGGTTGATATCGCACGACGGTAGCATGGTCGAATTAATCGACAAAGCTCTCAGTGAGCTACTGCCCGACGGTAATGTTAACGTCGGCAGTAGCATGACCAATTTATTCGAAGTTCTTATCTGAGAGCTACTACACAACAGTAGTGATACCGCGTGGCGATAGTGACTATTTGTCATAAATAATGCATTGATGCAACACACTGCCTACCGCGCGGCGGTAGTGGCATACCGCGAGGCGGTAACAGAATAGTTATGGTGTGGCCATGTGTTAATGCGTGATTGGAGATTTTGGGCTTGCGGAACAAGCCAACGCTTGAGGAACCGCATGAAGGTAGCTAGTTACCGCGCAACGGTATCAGACTCTCGCGTCAGTCTTTTTTATTTGAATTTGTGGTCGAATTCTTTTAAGGGGTGGTGAGTACGTGTCTATGTCACCGTTATAACATGAAAGAGCCCATGATTGTCCACTTAGGATAGAAAATACATATGTTTATTGAACCTGCGTGTTCCTATGATTGCTACTATGTAATTGGTGTAGTCACTAAATTGTGCGTTTCATGATTATAGGTGACTAGAAGTGGTGCGGGGCAGTCTTAGCCTCAACGCTCAGCAGAGAGTAGTGCGGCGGCGGCGGTGGCCGGGCGGCGGCGGCGGTCGGGCGGCGGCGGCGGCCGGGCAGCGGCCGGGCGGCGGCGGCGGCCGGGCGGCGGCGGCGGCTGGGCGGAGGCGGCGGCGGGCCGGCCTGAATTTTTTATGTTATGAGTGGCCCTTTAACCACGACAATTAAACCGTGGCTAAAAGTCCAGTATTGACTTTTAGCCACGACAATCAAGCCGTGGCTAAAAGTCTAGTATTAGCCACGGTTTTGGACTTTTAGCCATGGTTTGGACTTTTAGCCACGCTCGCATTGCCCACGCCCATTTTCCGTGGGTAGACCGTGGCAAAAAGTCTTTAGCCACAGTTTTGGACTTTTTGCCACGGCAATCTGCCGTGGCAAAAAGTCAGTTTTCTAGTAGTGCCTCCTTCTTCTACTGAAACTATAAGGCTGGTAGTTGAAGCTATGTTCACCATGATAAATGCCCAGCTAGGGAGGCAAGTGTAGCCTCTTGCCCCTAAATTGGACCAGGTGCCCCTTGGCGCAGCTGAGCCTCTAGTGGCGGGTCAAGTGCTTGCAGAGAATTTAGTGCTAAGAAGAGCGACGAAGAAGAAGCTTAAGCGTGTGATGAGCGTCAATCCTCCAGTATTTATGGGGTCTGGGACCCCAACGCAAGCCAAAGACTGACTCTCTTGGATTAAGAGTAATGATGACAACAGAAATAGAGGAGTGACCAAAAGTTACCATAGCCACTTTCCTGTGGACAAAGAGGCAAGGCTGTGGTGGGACGAATTGGAGTTGCATCGCTTTACTGGAAGACATCTCACAAATATCTCGATAGATGAGTTCTCAAGATTATTTCTGTCTTGTTATATACCTTAAGCGTAGAAGATTGCTATGGAGAAAAATTTTAGAGGGTAACTCAGGGCGAGAATAGTGTTGATGACTACTTGCATAAGTAGATGTGATTGGGACGATATGCGAGCTCCACCTTTATTGATGAGGAGCGCAAGACCAACAAGTTTTATGAAGGTCTGTAAGACGATCTGAGGTTGCTACTCTCAGGTCCCATGATACAGGGTTTTCTGAAGTTGGTCAATACTGCTTGAAAGTCTTTATTTTCAAGGTAGCTTACAACCCGGGGGGAGGGGGTGAATAGGTTGTTTCACTGTTATTATTCTCTTTTTAGTTTTTCCTTTAGCTCCAAGTGTGTTGGCAGTAGTTCGCTTTCAAGAACCCGCACAAAGAAAACAATACAAAAAAGCACACACAGATTTATAGTGGTTCCCCAACTAATGAGAACATCCACTCTCCTCCCACCTTGCCAACTTTCTGTTAGTCAAGGAACTTCTCCAAAACTCTGCTCCAAATAGCTTACACCTAAGATCCCTTAGGATCTCTCAGTCTCCTCCATGACTTACAACTCAGCCACAAGGCCTACAACTCAGCGATCAACTGTTAACCTACCTCAGGCCAAAGGACCTACACTCAGGCTGGGAGGATAACCCTACCTCAGATCCAAAGGATCATACCTCAGTGAATTAAACTCTCCTACAGCTCAGGCAAATTGCCCTACCTCAGGCCAGTGGCCCTACAACTTAGATCCAGTTAGATCCTATAACTCAGAAAGCTTTACTCTCCTACAACTCAGGCAATATTGCCCTACCTCAGGATAGTGGCCCTATAACTCAGATCCAGTTGGATCCTATAGAAAAATGAAGATTTGAATTTTTTGACACATTGAAATTTCTCCGTGTCAAAAGCTAGGGCTGAGTTATCTTAGCACTATCGTGCTTTGCAGCAGTAGGTAGAAGTTCTCCCTCTACTAGAAGAAACTCAGAATGAATATTCTGATCTTGCTGAAGAAGAAGGTGAACTTGTGTTCTTCAATCAGCCAACTGAGCCCACTGGAGAATGATGGCTCTACTTCCTTCCTCTATCCGAAATCTTTTTGATTATGCTGTAATAGATGAAGAAGCAACAACTCACTAAACTTTTTGTGTTCATGCAGGAAGAATTCAAGCTCAATCTCAGCAGCAATGACGAGAGAGATGAAGTCCAGCCGCAACCCTTTTTGAAATTCATAAAGCACCTTGAAAAAGTTATTCTTCATCTTGGCCCATCTCATCCTTTTATAGTTCGCCGATCAACGGCTCTTAGAGATTAGTGGGCCCCACTCGCATCTTCCAGCTGCACCTTGCTTTAATGGAAGAAGACGTATAGTAGCTTCTCGATAGATTTTGTCGTGTTCTGTAGCTTCTCTGTACTTGATTTCAAATCAGTTTAATTTGTAAATTTTGCTGACGTCAGCACCTGTGGACTTAGCCAAAATCGAGCATTAGTAGAATAGGCATTGAGTGAATGAGCTTCACTCAACGCCAAGACACTTAGACTAAATTTTGTCTATCTAGGCGTTGACAGCGTTGAGTGAGCACGCCTCACTCAACACTTTTTGCCTTAGCACATTCTTTAGCTTTTTCTGCATGCTTGGTGTTGAGAGCATTGAGTGACCACACCTCACTCAATGCCTTATGCCTTAGTCATTTTCTTGCTTCTTCAGCATCTTAAGCGTTGAGAGCATTGAGTGAGCACGCCTCACTCAACGCCTTTTGCTTTTAGTAAGATTTTCTGAATTATTGCATTGAGAGCGTTGAGTGAGCATGCCTCACTCAACGCTTTCTGCCTTAGCAATATTTTCCTCCACCTTGGCGTTGATAGAGTAAGCTCCACTCAACGCATTTGGACTTAACCAAATTTCTGTGTCTGAAAACACAGGTTCTGACTGAATGAGATACAATCAATACTTTAACACATGACAATGAGTGAGCTTGCCTCACTCAACGCTTGTGGACTTAGTCAAATTTTAGCATAGATTTTCTATGGCTTTGACTGACTGAGCTTGTCTCACAGCCTTCTGCTGTATGGAGTTGAGTGAGTAGACTTCAGTCAATGCCTATGGACTTGGCCACTTTCTCAGCTTGCCACTCCTTTAGATTTGACTGCATAGGCTCCACTTAGCACTATAAGTCATCTGACGTTGAGTGAATAACCTTCTCTCAATGCCTGTGGACTTAGATAGATTCATGTCTGTCCACAACTTAGGTAAGTGTTTACCTGACTTAGACACTTCGGCTACCTGTCCCATCATTATTACTAGGACTAACCTGTATGTATGAACTTGAACATATATTAAATATACCATTGTGTATGCTCATGTACATATTTGACTTCTTCGAATCTAGGACATTGTGGGCAATGGAGCTAACAATCTCCCCCTATTTGAAGAAGTCAAAACTCTCTACCAATTATCTGATTCAATGACATACACTAAAAAATTATAGTAATACAACAAGAAAAGATATGAAAAGAAGATAAGTTATAGTAAACTTCCTTGTCCACAGGGCATACCTGCACCTGCTCCCCCTTAATAGCTACTACATGCTCTTGATGGATTTGATACCACTTGTATCATTTTCCACCTATCTTGTATCCTTTTCCTCCTGTCCTAGGATACCACTTTCAAGTCCTTGAATCAATAAGATGATTCAAGTCCTTCTCCAACCTTTTGACTTTTGTAAATAGCCAGGGAGGATATTCTACTCCCCCTCTTTGATTTATCATAGGAAGTAGTTTCAACACCTTAAGAGTACTTAGAGTAGTGCTGGACATGCTCCCCCTCAACTGAAGCAACATCTGTCATGTTTCTTGGTAGACTTTATAGTCTGCACAAGTCTGGACAACACTTGTACATGATACCATTGAAGGTACGCCCCTTGAAAAGTCTTCATTCTATTGAAGAGCAATTCCATCTGCAAGACATAATATGGCCTGCAACAATTTAAGGAGAAATTGAAGCTATACTAGGTTTAACATACTAAACTCAAACTTGAATGTGTTAAACTTTGCTTCATCTAGTGGATTAGTGAAGATGTCAGCCACTTGCTTGTCTGTTGGGAAAAACTCAAGGGTGATGTCTTCACATTCCACATGCTCCCTAATGAAATGGTATCTTATCTCAATATGCTTAGTCCTGCCATGAGAAACAAGATTCCTAGCAATTGATATAACACTAGTAGAATCACAAAATAGGGGGCTTCTACTTATCTGGAGGTTCTAGTCCTGGAGTTGATGCTGGATCCACAACAATTGAGCACAATAGCTACCTGCTGAGTTGTACTCTGACTCTACAGTTGAGATTGCAACACTGGTTTGCTTCTTGCTGCTCCAAGACACTAGTCTTCCACCCAAGAGTTGACAGGTGCCAGAAGTGCTCTTCCTATCCTCATTGCAGCCGACAAAATCTGTATCTGAGTAGTCTTTTAGTTCAAACTCCCCATTCTTAGGGTATCATAGGCCAAGAACTGTTGTGCCCTTAAGATACCTCAAAATTCAATTTGCAGCAGAGTAGTGAGATTCTTTTGGGCAAGCCTGATACCTAGCACAAACACATGTATCAAACATGATGTCTGACCTACTTGTAGTAAGATAAAGAAGGGAGCTAATTATCTCTCTGTACAAGGTCTCATCAACAGGCTTCCCTACTTCATCCTTGCCTATAAGCATATTTTACCCCATGGGAGTTCTTATGGTGGAGGAATTATCCATGCCAAATTTCTTTATTAACTCCCTAGTGAACATAGACTAGGATATGGACAAGACATCATCTGTCTGTCTTACTTGGAGACCCAATACGAACTTAAGTTCACCCATACTGCTCATATCAAACTTCCCCTACATAAGTTTTAGCACATATAGAGCTTCCTAAGTCTATTAAAAGAATCAGCAGAGTTAAGAACAACAAAACATGGAGGCTGCTCAACATAGACTTCTTCTCTTAAGTCACCATTCAGGAAGGCTGAATTTACATCCATCTGGTAGACTTTGAATCCTTTGTGTGCAGCATATGCAAGGAACAGTCTGATGGCCTCCAGTCATGCTACATGGTCAAATGTTTGATCAAAATCAATACCTTCTTCTTGTCTGTACCCCTTAGCCACTAGCCTTGCTTTGTTCTTGATTATACTGACATTTTCATCAAGCTTATTCCTGTAGTTCCACTTGAATCCAATGATATTATGTCCTTGTGGTTTGGGAACCAACTTCCAGACCTTTTATCTTTTGATTTGATTCAGTTCCTCTTGCATAGTCATTATCCAAAATTGATCTTTGTTGGCTTCTTCAAACTTCTTTGGCTCCACCTTTGACAGGAAACTTGCATACAATGTTGTATTCAAATTCTTGCTTCTAGTCACTATTCCTTGGATAGCTTCACCAATGATTTGTTGTGCAGGATGGTCTCTCAAATACCTGATTGCTGGATGCAATCTTCTTTTAGCATTAGCTTCAGGAATAACTCTTTGCTGATCTTTATCTGCTCCAAGTGTGTCTGGTGGACCTTATGAAATATCCACTTCAGCTTGCATAACTGGAGTTGCATCTTTATTTGTTTGCATTTTCACCAACATCTTTGTATCTGCAGTACTAGAAGAGGAGCTTGGCTGCTCACTATAAATCATGGTAGACTCATCAAAGAT
Organism: Platanthera zijinensis; assembly: GCA_039513925.1. Classification (NCBI taxonomy): domain Eukaryota; kingdom Viridiplantae; phylum Streptophyta; class Magnoliopsida; order Asparagales; family Orchidaceae; genus Platanthera; species Platanthera zijinensis. The sequence goes on from CM077092.1 coordinate 163,251,700, forward strand.
TACATGTACAGACTCTTCTATAACTTGGCTTTTTAAGTTGTAGATCCTATAAGCTTTGCTATGGTTGTTGTACCCAACAAAAATCCCATCAAAGGACTTGGAAACAAACTTAGTTATATAGGACTTTCCATTATGAAGTACATAACACTTAATACTAAAGATTCTGAGATAGCTCAGGTTTGGTTTACTGCCTTTCAAGATCTCATAGAGAGTTTTCTTGTGACTCTTGGTGATAGAGGCTCAATTGAGGACATGGCATGCAGTGTTGACTTCCTCATCCCAAAAATATTCTAGGAGAGATGTGTAACTCAACAGGGTCCTTCTAGCCTTTATGAGAGTTCTATTTTTCCTCTCAACAATCCCATTTTCCTGGGGTGTTCTAGGTGAAGAGAATTCTTGATGAATCCTATACTCTTCATAAAACCTTGTCATGCTATCATACTGGAATTCAGTCCCATGGTCACTTCTGATCTTGACCACAGAGCTGTTAAGCTCATTTTGAATTTGCTTGACAAACTTAATTAAGATATCGAAGGTTTCATTCTTTCTCTTGAGTAAGTACACCCAAGCAAACCTTGAAAAGACATCAACAACCACAAGGGTGTAGACCTTCCTACCAAGACTATGAAATGGCATAGGACCAAACAAGTCCATATACTGGAGGTATAGGTACCTCACAGAATATTTGGTCCCCATGCCCATGAAGGAGGCTTTTGTGTGCTTGCCCTTTTGACAAGCAGAGCAAATGCCCTCCTTGGAGCACTTCATATTGGGACCATTCCTAACTAGCTCTTGACTGAAGAGCTTGCCAATAGTCTTATAATTTACATGGGCTAGTCTCTTGTGCCATAGGACACAATAAGAGACATTCTCATTTGCCACTAGATAGATAGGAGAGTCTGTATCTAAGCATAAAAAGTTTAAGCAATAAACATTTCCACTCCTAGCGCCTGTCAATATGACCTCTTGATCACTTGATTTCCTAATTAGGAACTTATCCTTGTGGAAGACAATAACATACCCAAGATCAGAGAGATTCTTTACGCTTATAAGGTTGTGTTGTAACCCTTTAACATAAGCCACCTTAGTGATGGTGACTATGCCATTAGTGAACTTACCATAACCTCTCGTTACCCCTCTATCTGAATCACCAAAGATTACTTTGGGTCCATCTTTTACTGGATTGTACTCCTTCAAGTTGCTCCTTGTCTCAGTCATGTACTTGGAACAACCATTATCCAATTACTATATAGGGGTATGGCCACTTGGACTAACCTATAATATATAATTTACTTTACCTTAGGACCCGAATTTCTATTGGGTCCTAGGTGCATATTAGTATGAAACTGAAAATGTCTACCAGCAAGTTTTCTGACTGGTGGACTAACTTTTATCCTGACCACATTATGATTATGCCAGCAGTCAATGGCATAATGGCCTTTCTTGCCACAACACCAACAATCATGTATGTTGTATCTTCTTTTATTTGTAGGCCTTGCAGTTGGATTGACTGCAGTCTTGATCGTAGGAAGATGTGCAACAACAATTTTTTTATTCCTTTTAGCATGGATTTGACTGAAGGTTAGTCTGCTTGCTGGCTTGAGTGGCATGCTCTGATAGCCATCAACGACACATTTATTTTTAGACAGTGTGCTCTTGATAGCATCAGAAACTACCATATCACGCAAGCTGACAGACAGACCCTTAGTCAGATTCTGCATTGTCAGGTTCTGAAAAATTAGCTACACCCACATTTTTGAGTGAGGGAGCTGTAGCACCAAAAAGAAATGGTCCATGATTGGCCATTTGAATTTATTCATGGGAAGACTTAAAGGTACTTACCCTTCTATTCCTTCCACAATGGCTGAGAACATCTTTTGTTCTACTTGTGGAAGCACCATTCATATAGTGACCATATATACTTTCCTGGTCATACCAATTTGAAGGGAATATCACCCTCTTGAATGGGATAGGCGGCCTAGATGCCATATACACAACTGGAACTTTCCCTTTCCCTTTGGGATGGGAATGTCTTGTGTTACCCTTAAATCCCAACCCCTTCTTACCCTTCTGTGAGGAGAAGGAGTCTATCAAGGGCAACACTGTATTGGGCTGAGAAAAACTGGCCAAAATATCTTTCTCCCTCTAGTGCATTTCCTCAAGATCTTCAATGAGACTATTCTTGCTCTAGATAGCCTCCATCTGGAAGCTTGAAAGAGTTTTCAATTGACTGATTTCTCTCATGGTCAGATTCAGCACAGATGCTGTTTCAGCAAGCTGGGAAGCAACTAGCTGAAGAGATAAAATCTCATTAGCCTGTTTCTTAGTCAACTTCTTGCACTTTTTAAAGGCATCAAGAAGTTCAGCATATCTTTCAATCTGTTGTTTGACATCACCTTCTGAGCTAGAATCATCTTCACTATTAGATGAAGAGGCTTCTGTACAAGGACTTGTATCATACCCTGACACAGAACTAGATAGGGAATGTACCTTACTTTGACCAGGCTGATCTTGACTGCCTTCTTCATCTACCATTGCCATCAGCCCTTTGTAGTTGTGGGCATCTTCATCTACCTCTGAGTCACTGTCTGATAGTGTCAGAGGTGCCCTGATTCCTATCCTTTCTAGAGGATAGACTTCTTCTGCTGTAACAGCTTTATCTTTAGCAGCATCAACAACAACTAGCCCAATGTAGGCTTCCTCTTCTTCAGACTCAGATGATGATGAGTCTGTCCAGCTCTTCTCTTTCTTAGCCACAAAGGACTTTTCTTTCTTTCCCTTGTACTTTTGGTGAGATTTCTTCTCACCATCCTCCCTTCTCTTCACTAGGAAGTCAATAATGACATGCCCTAGCTTGCTACAGCAGTAACAGATAATATTAGTAGAATTCTGTTTATTAGGTTTAGGTCCATACCTGTCTTCCTTGGAGGATTTCTTCCAGTGATGTGCTGAGGAGGAGGGCCTTCTCTTCCAGTGCTTCTTCTTCATCAACCTATGGAGCTGCCTGGAGAAGACAACAAAGTACTCATCAGACATGTTGCTGTCTGATGCATCTGATTCAGAGCAGTATGAATCTGCTGGTCTTTTTGGAGGAGAAGGGGACTTCCTCCTACTTATCCTTGTGGCTTCAGCTTTGAAGGCCACAGATTTCTCTTTGGCCTAAGACTTGCAGTTGGTCTCTTCCTCTTTCCTTACAGTTAACTGCATCTCATATGATAGAAATTTTCCAATAGTGTGTAGGGTGGAGTGTCACCCAGCTTGGCCACTTCTCTGATGGCACATATTTTTTATGCCCCAGCCTCTGGTGAGAGACATAAGGAACTTATCATTTAGTTCATAATGACTAAAGATCCTTCCATAGGTTTGTAGTTCATTCACAATCCAAAAGAATTTTTCATAGCAGGTGGCTATGTCTTCTCCCTTGGACTGTCTGAAAGCTTCATACTCCTGTTTGAGCATGAACTTTCTATCATCCCTGACTTCCTCTGTGCCTTCCATGTAGATCACCAGAGTGTCCTACATTTCCTTTGCATTTGTGTAGTGAATCAGATTCTAAAGGGTAGAATCATCAATTACACTGACAATGATATTCTGAGCCCTCTTGTCCATGATGGCAATAATGACCTCATCCTTTGTCATCTAAACATATGTCTTGGGTTTCTGGACATTTGCATCCAGAACAGACACTTTCATAGGGATGAAAGGTCCTTCCTTAACTATTATAAAGATTCTAGGGTCAATTGCTTCCATGAACAGCCTAACCTTTTCCTTCTAGATGCCAAAACCTTATTTCCTACAGATAGGAAGCTTCATGGCACCCAGCTCCTTGTAGTTCACTCCTGAACCCATAAGGACTGTCTGTAGCTACCTTTGAGAATCACTAAGATGGTTAGATCCTTTTTGATCAACCTCCCTCTAATACAATTTAAAAGTCTTTGTTTTCAAGGTAGCTTACAACCTAGGGGGTGAATAGGTTGTTTCACTGTTATTATTTTCTTTTTAGTTTTTCCTTTATCACCAAGTGTGTTGGCAGTAGTTTGCTTTCAAGAACCTGCACAAAGAAAACAATACAAAAAAGCACACACAGATTTATAGTAGTTCCCCAACTAATGGGTACATCAACTCTCCTCCCATCTTGACAACTTCCCGTTAGTCAAGGTACTTCTCCAAAACTCTGCTCCAAAAAGCTTACACCTCAGATAACTCAGGATCACCAAGTCTCCTGCAAGACTTACAACTTAGCCACAAGGGCCTAGAACTCAGTGATCAGCTGATCACCTACCTCAAGCCAAAGGCCCTACATTCAGGCTGGGAGGACAACCCTACCTTAGTTCCAAAGGATCCTACCTCAGAGAGTTTCACTCTCCTGTAGCTCAGGAAAATTGCCCTACCTCAGGCAAGTGGCACTACACCTCAGATCTAGTTGGATCCTACAACTCAAAAAGCTTTACTCTCCTGCAACTCAGACAATATTGCCCCACCTCAGGCCAGTTGCCATACAGCTCAGATCAAGTTGGATCCTACAGAAAAATGAAGATTTGAATGTTTTGAAACAGGGAAATTTCTCTGTGTCAAAAGCTAGGGTTGAGTTATCTCATCACTCTCTTACTTCACAACAGCAGGTAGAAGTTCTCCCTATGCTGGAAGAAATTCAGAATGAATATTCTGATCTTGCTGAAGAAGACAGTGAACTTGTGTTTTTCAACCAGCCAACTGAGCTCACTAGATAATGATGGCTCTACTTTCTTCCTCTATTAAAAATCTTTCTGATTATGTTGTAGCAGATGAAAAAGAACAGCTCACTAAACTTTTTGTGTTCCTGTAGGAATACTTCAAGCTTAATCTCGGTAGTAATGGCGAGAGAGATGAAGTCCATCCGCAACCCTTTTTGAAATTGATAAAGCCCCTTGAAAAAGTTCTTCTTCGTCTTGGCCCATCTCTTCCTTTTGTAGTTCGGCAATCAACGACTCTTAGAGATTAGTTGGCCCCATCTTCAGCGTCTAGCTGCACCTTGCTTTAATGGAAGAAGAAATATAGTAGCTTCTCGGTAAAGTTTGTCGTGTTCTGTAGCTTCTCCGTACTTGATTTGAAATCAGTTGACTTTGTCGATTTTACTGACGTCAGCACCTATTGAATTAGCCAAAATCGAGCATCAGTAGAATAGGCATTGAGTGAAAGAGCTTCACTCAACGCCAAGACACTTAGACAAAATTTTATCTATCTAGGCATTAACAACATTGAGTGAGCACGCCTCACTAAACGCTGTTTGCCTTAGCACATTCTTTAGCCTTTTCTGCATGCTTGGCGTTGATAGCGTTGAGTGACTAGACCTCACTCAATGCCTTATGCCTTAGTCATTTTCTTGCTTCTTCATCATCTTAGGTGTTGAGAGCATTGAGTGAGCACGCCTCACTCAATGCCTTTTGCTTTTAGCTAGATTTTTTGAATCATGGTGTTGAGAGCGTTGAGTGATCATGCCTCACTCCACGCTTTCGGCCTTAGCAAAATTTTTTTCCACCTTGGCATTGAGAAAGTAAGCTCCACTCAACGTATTTGGACTTAGCCAAATTTCTTTGTCTGAAAACAAAGGTTCTGACTGAATGAGATACAGTCAACACTTTAACACATGGCATTGAGTGAGCTTGGATCACTCAATGCTTGTGGACTTAGTCAAATTGCAGCATAGATTTTCTGTGGCTTTTACTAACTGAGCTTATCTCACAACCTTCTGTTGTATGACATTGAGTGAGTAGACTTCACTCAATGCCTGTGGACTTGGCCACATTCTCAACTTGCCACTCCTTTGTCTTTGACTATATATGCTCCACTCAGCACTATAAGTCATCCGACGTTGAGTGAATAACCCTCTCTCAACGCCTGTGGACTTAGACAGATTTCTGTCTGTCCACAACTTAGGTAAGTGTTTACCTGACTTAGACACTTAGGCTACCTATCCCATCATTGTTACTAGGACTAACTTGCATGTATGAACTTGAACATATATAAAATATACCATTGTGTATGCTCATTGACATATTTGACTTCTTCAAATCTAGGAAATTGTGGGCAATTGACCCAATACTGCTAGATCCCTAAAGCAGGATCTGAAACGAGTCCAAGATAAGAAGGACGCAGCTATAAAGAAGCCCGAGTTCAATGTACCAAATCCTATGAAGTATGGGTTCTGTAAGTGGAACAATTAGGCTAGGACTTCTGGGCCAGTTTCTTTTATGGTGTTTGGAGCCACCATTGAGCGAGGCCCTGTAACTTGCTACACATGTGGAAAGGTGGGGAATTATGCTTGAGATTGCTAGAGTGGTCGCCTAAAGTCAGAAAAGTAGCCAAGAGCATCATATGTTGAGAAAGGGAAAGCATTGGAGCTGAAGCCCTATGTGTTGTGTTGGCCCTCGAAGGCCAAGGGAATCATGTTTCTACTATGGGTTCCAAGCAATTTAATTATTTCTGCTAGAATGCACTCTGAGTTAGGATGCATGTTTTTGAGTTTGGTCTCAATACATAACTCCACTGACTGTCTGTGGAATGTGGCATGGTTCCCCAGTCAAACCTTCTGTTATATTCTACGTGACGGATGGATGTGTTACACCGACACATACTCGGAAGATCTTATATCACTTCCCCTCCCAATCCAATACTGGACTGAGCACCTTCGGAGGGATTGATGAGCTCCCAACTACCCACCCGAAAACCATGGTGAATAGTGAGATGGAACTATGACCTAACAAAGCTAGCCAAAGGAGAGAGAAGTCAAGAAGAGGTCCTATCTAAAGGTGCCCTTGGGGGTCTATTCATAGTTTTCTGGGAATGGCCCGTGGATAAAGAGATCCCACCTCTTGATTATACTGAACGCGTCCCAAATTTTTCTGCCAATAACAAAACTCCACTGTTTAGAATGGCTAATGACAGGACAAAAATAGGATGCCACAGGAATGGGGAACACTTACCTTGACTAGCAAGCCGAGCGGGCTGCGGCCCACTCGCCTGAGTGGTGAGTACCTAGTAAAGCCGGGACTCGCCTCTCGCCTCTTGACCGAGGTGCGAGTTCTTGGTGAAGCTTGGCACATACTACTTTCCCCTGGCCTACTGAGCCCACTTGACAAATATTGGATTGCACACAATCCCTACACTTTTTGAGTCCTGGCCCAGACTCAGAAGACCGTTCAACCCCACGGTTATTTGGCGAGTGGAGGCTTGAGGAATCTCTCGGGTTATCCCGACGAAGCTTATATATACTAAAGTGGGGGAGGCCAACCTTAAGAGCACTCCCTCAAACTCCCCAACTTTTATCCTGGGTTCCAACATCATGCCATTCTCGAAAGTAGCTACCGCCTGCCTTATTTCCGACAAAGAAAAGAACAAAGTGGCTACAACAAACCTAATAGCTATCACCAATGAACATTTGTCTAAAAACCCGACGATATGAGTGGAGGATTGAGTGATCAAGAAGTTGAGGCCCGATCCAGCCGGTGGGGAGGTGGGCTTGTTTCATGCCCTGCAACCTCGCTCCAGCCTTGATCTCGGGCTCCCTGCTCAGGTACCAACTCTTAAAGAACTTACCTCAGATTTAATGTTCCCTTACTAAATCTCTGACAAGCCTATGTCATACCATTCTGCAGACTACCACTCTCATTGAGGAGGTCACATAGGACCCCGCGCACGGGAACGAGGAGGTCTTAGTGAGTCAAGATTAATCGGGTACTCGTGTGCTGATCCAAGGTTAATAAATTTATTATTTATTGCCTTTGACTTGTGTCTTTTGCCAAGTGATCATCTGATAGTGTCTTACCATACAATACCCCCTTTCGACGACATCACCTCACCCCCATCCTTTTCAAGGTCCCCCACTTGTTATCTCAGCTGCGAGCTTGCTAATACTGTGGTGCCACCGACGAGTAGAGGTGAGGGAACTCCAGAGCAGGGTACCCAGTCGTCTCGCAACCACAACCTCATGTTGGCGGGTTCGAGGAAATCTCTATTATTGACCCTTAACAACCCCTTTGGTTGTCAGGCGAGCATACCCTTGTGCAATCCCGAGAAGGAGGGCAAAACCTCTCAAGGTAAGTGTTGGATCCCTAGTTAAGATTTGGGCTAGGTTCACTAATTAGGTTGAGTTTGACCCACATTTTATAGCCAGGGTCAAGTACTTGAGTCCTAGAGTTTAGGATAGTCATTAGGTTCAACCTTCATGGACCAGCCAGTAGAGGACCTAAGTAGACTCAAGACTTAGCAGAATTCAGAGATTAAAATTATCAGTTCGAAATTCTTCTAAATCAGCTTGACGATCATCGATCTCAGATCGACGAACTCAGAGTTCTTTCTCTTAGTTGAGCTCGACAATATTCGAGCTCAGGTCAACGATTTATTCTTTCAGACAGATTCTCAGCTCGACGAACTTAGAGCGCAGATTTGGCAAGTTATTTCCAGATACAGTTCGCTGAGCTCAGGTCGCCGAAAATGAATTCTCAGCTTGACGAAATTGGAACTCCAGTCGACGAATTTTGTTCAAAGCTTGACGAATTCTGTCCCGAGCCAGACTTAGAAGTTTTCCATATTTCTGTCCTTATTTGCTATATTATTTAGCAGTAATTTCCTGAGTAATTAATGCTCATATTCTCATGAATATAACCGTTATTGGCAGCATTAATTATGGTCTTCATCAGGGTAATTACTTGCTTATTTTATTTGGATAGTTGGGGAAAATCATTAAAGTCAAATATTCCTTCCGTTTCTTTCTCTAGGGCAATCAAAAATTAATGCCAGGAATTCAAATTTCAAAGGAGAATATTTAGCAGCAGAATATAAAAGAGATTTTCTTTTTTCAGACGGTCTCCTCAAAACAATCAATCAAGGAATACACAGACCAGACCTGCAGTGATAACACAAGAGCATACAGAGAAAAGACAGAACATACAGAATAATATCTGTTTCTTCTCTGCATACAGAAAACATTATGTTTTCTCCCTTGCTCTTTTTGAAGACTGAAGAAGAAAAACCATCCATATCAAGAGTCTTCTTCAACTTCTCCTCCAGGAGCATTCAAGGACAACAACTTTGAATAAGTCAGAAAGTTACAGGATCTTTCTCAAGACAAGGCTTAAGACCTACACCCTGAGCAAGGCTCCAAGCACATTTCAGAAGGAGTCTTGACACTAGCGATCCACTAGTCTTCTCTGTTATATAGAGAAAAGAGAAGACATCATCACCTCCTCTCACCTCCTGTATAAAGGGTTTATTAACTCCCTTCAAAAGTTTATTCTTGGTTTTTGAGCACCTGATCAAAAGCCTAAAGGGTTGTGAGATATCCCTTGAAATAGATCTTATGGTGGAAGTCACCTGATCAAAAACCTGATAGTGGATTCCTACCAGGGTGGTAGAAGAGTGGATGTACCCAGTTTGGGGAACCACTATAAAATTCTTGTGTTGTCTGTGTGTGATCATTTTCTTTCTTGTTCTTGCCGTACTGCGATAGTTTAGCTTAGCCTATTTTTATTTCCTTCTATATTATTATTGGTATCACCTATTTTTACTCTGATAAATTTAAAAACAACCAAAATTCTAATTACTCTATTCACCCCCCTCTAGAGTAAATCAAGTCTAACCCATTTCTTTCAATTGGTATTAGAGGGGTGTTTTTTTGGTTGTACAAGTTAACACTTGAACCAAGATCCTTGTCAGATCTGTATTCTTTTCCTAGTTTTTCTGTTTTCACATCATGACACAGAACAAAGACTATGCAAGCACCAGACCTCCAGTTTGCAACTTAATTAAGTTTGCTATCTGGAAGACAAGAATCAAGTTATACACGAACTCGATTGATGAGGATATCTTTAATTCTATTTTGACAGGACCACCAGTTCTTGTGGGGCAACATCTACTACAAGTTCCAGCACATATGCTATTCCACCACCTGAGTGGATAGATGCTCAGAAAAAGGCCAAAATAGCTTATGCAAAGGCCATGAATATTTTGGCTCGGACAATGTCTGATGACATTTTCCAGAAGATGGCAGAGTACACATCAGCCAAGGCTATCTGGGATTCTCTTAATCATATGGTTGCTGGTTTAGCAGATAAGAGAAAGGATAGGAGATCCAATCTCAATCATAATATGAGAACTTCAAGAAGGATGAATCAGAGTCTGTTAGTGACATGTACAACAGACTGAGCTCAATCATCAATGAGCTAAAGACTCTGGACAAGGATATCACCCTCACAGAAGTAAATGACAAAATCCTCATGTGCTTCCCCAGCTCATGGGATTCTAGAATCTAGCCAATCAAGAAAGACAGAAGCCTTAATGAGATTTCCACAAAATCTCTACTTGAAAAGATCAAGACTTTATGAGCAACTCATAAAGTCTAGAGAAGCTGTAGAGCAGAAGACTCCTTCATCAGCCAGAAAAGAGCAAAGTATTGTATTCAAAGCAACTGAAGAATCAGAAGCCCCAATAACTAATGAAGAATTTCTGAGTCTTTTAGCAAAGAGATTCTACAAGATGGGCAAGAGGGATTTCAGGAGGAAGTTATCAAGGCAAGATGACAAGCCCAGGTATTACAAAACTCCTACTAAAGAAGTTGTTTGTTTTGGCTGCAGGAAGCCTGGACACTTTATCTTAGAGTGTCCAGAGAACAAAAAGAATGAGAAAAGAAGAGAAAAAGAAACCAGGAAATAGCACTATAATAAGCCCTCCTCAAGCAAGCATAAAAGAAAGGAGAAAGGCTTTGTGGCTGAGACATGGAGTGAAATTGAAGATGAATCTTCATCTTCCAGCTCTAGTGAAGATGAAGATGAACCAAAGGCAAAATAAGTGTGTCTGATGGACATTTATGCATCAAGTAGCCTATCTAAAGCTGAACAATCAGATAGTGAAGGACCTCTATCTGAAGAGGATCAGGTACTATCTTCCTTTGACTTTAATTCAGAAAATTTTAGAACCGAATTTAAATCATTGTGCATTGATTTAATTAATTCTAAAAAAGAGATTAAGCAACTTAGAGAAAGACTAAATGAACAAGAAAACCTGCTTTCTTAAAATATCAAATTAAAAGATGAAATAACTCTAACTAATGAACAAATTGTCACATTAACATCTGAATTAACTGAGGCTAGGCAACTTAAAGAATCCGTAAATGGGAGAAGTATCAAGCTGATGGACATCACAAGCATAGTGAATGCCAGACTTAATGACAAGCTGGGCTTAGGTGCTTCATCAAGCCAACCCCCACTGATTAAGAAGAATATCTTAATAACTCCTATAAAATTTGTTTCTGAAAAGGGTAAAGAAAAGATAGAAGATAATAATGGTAAACAAACAGAACTAAAACAAAAGAATAAGAAAAGAAGAAAGAATAAGAAAAATCTTAACCATAACAATGTTCAGCAAATTTCATCAAACTCAGATTGACAAAATGTTTACAACTCTTCAAACTCAAGTCGACGAACTCAGAATGCAAACTTCTATTATAATTATTCTCTGAACTGTGATCGACGAAATCAGTATGGTTCGTCGACCAGAGATCGACGAAATTGGGGCCCAGAAAATGAATACTTTCATTCTCTGAGTGGAGTTCAACGAACTCATCCCCATTCATCGACCTCAGATCAATGAACTTACCAGAATTCGTTGAACCCAATTCAATATAACCAAAACCTTAATTCCAACAGATCATTTAATCAACCTAGACAATGTGTTAATCCCTTCACCCACTGGATAATTCCACCTAGAAGATTTCACCCCTTAGGTTATAAAAATCAACCAGAATACTCTTACATTTCCAGCTTTAATTATGTAAATAAACAAGGACCCAAGGTAACCTTGGTCAAGAATAGCTAATCTATTTTATTGCAGGTGAAAGAATATCCCACCACAGAGCAACAATGGTATCTGGATAGTGCCTGTTCAAAGCATATGACTAGAAATAAGGACAATCTAATCAGCTATAAGTCAAAGCTAGGACCCAAAGTAATATTTGGTGATTCCAATTATGGCCAGACTAAAGGATATGGAAATGTCAAGATTAGAGCAGTCACCTTCATGAAGGTTGCTTATGTATATGGACTAAAGCACAACCTTATATCCATAAGTCAGTTATGTGATGAAAGATTTCAGGTATCATTTAACAAAACTTCCTGTATTATTACTTCTGTAGATAACCAAGTAGTTTTAACTGGTACTAGAGTAGGAAATATATATGTAGTTGTAACACCTCTCCACTACACCAGAGTGGTCTATTAGGGAGCATGTTACCGGGCTGCAGCCCAAGAACCCCAACCCCTCTCCAGCACTCTGGAGGGTTGTTGGTGGCCACAACATCCCTTTGATTAGTCAAACTCGATAGTCAAGCGCACACCACGAAGACTTCCTAGGAGGTCACCTATCCCAGTACTACTCCCGCCTGAGCACGCTTAACTATGGAGTTCCTTCACTTCTCATCACTAACTAAGCACGCTTAACTAGAGGTTCTTAACTTTTTGGCCGGGCACTAGTCTACTACAACACGCAGGTTGGAGACATCCTCGCCCATCCCACTCAGAGGTGTTCACCACACGGTAACTAGTAAGCATTATAGACCGACCTACGCCCGTAGTGTAACAAGCCGGGAAGGCCCGCAGCCCCCCATTTGCAGTGCTACCATTCGACCGCTCACAACCATTCTGAACTTGTTAGGTGTGCATCTCGCCCATCCCACTCAGAGGTTCTCTCCTGAACTTGTTGGGTAGGTGCATCTCGCCCATCCCACTCAGAGGTTCTTAACTTGTTGGCCATGGGCATCAGCCTCTAATACGCACGCTGGAGACCTCTCGTGCCCATCCCACTCAGAGGTACCCGCAATCGATCTCTCATAACACATGGAGCTTCTGCAAAGCTTCCCATCTCAACACATAGCTCACGCAGAGCACACAACCAAAGGAGCTTATGCAAAGCTTCCTCACCACCATTCACAAGCATCCTCGCAATCTCCGCAAGCTAGTCGTTTCATACGCGGAGTCTTCTCCGGTTTGTAATATTAACATCACCAATCCAGACTAACCATCCGGATGGGCTTCACATAGCATGCCTATTCTGTACTACTCATTTCCAGATCTAAATGCAGACTCAACTGGGGATAGTAACTATCAACCCGTTGGAATCACTTATGCTTTCCACCTCTCAGTGGAGGATTCCATGCACATGCATAAAGTTGGACTTCACTTGTCCAAGAAGGAGATCGTTACCCTTGACGATCGCTTTGGAGCCATGGAAAACTAGCCGGTTGGAAATCACCACGACGGCCTTGTCTCCACAAAATTTGCCTCGGATCTCGAGTCAGACCGCTGCATCTCCTCCGATAGCCGGATCTCTTTTCCTTCTCCTCCTCCTAGCTCTCCTTTCTCTCTTCTTAGAAAGAGATGGACCAATATTAGAATGAGAGATAACTCTCATTCCTTGGTCTTATAATAGCAGGAAGGAGCTTGGACCACAGGATCCAATTAGAAGGACATAAATGGCCACGATCTGCCCTGACATAACTTTTCCGTGGCTGACACGGCTTGTGACACGCCCGTGTACCCTAAGCGGCAAAGGAACTGAATAAATCTAGACCAGGATATGGGCTTAGACACGCCCGTGTCAAGCTCCTGACACGCCTGTGTCATGAAGTACACGCCTGTGCTGAGGTGCATGTCCCTCAATCGACACAGGACAAACAATCCAGAAAGGGATACGGGTTCCCAACATGCCTGTGTCACCTAGAAATCGGCTGGGATCCAGTCCGTGTTCCTCACCCGACACAGCCCGGCTACCAACCCGAGCAGGACACGGCCTAGGACACGCCCGTGTCCCTAGGCGTGTTGCCTCTCGAAGATCGGCGACTGCACTTCATCGAGAACTCGCGACACATAGTGAAGGATACGACTTGGGACACACCCGTATCCCAGGCCGTGTGCCTCACTTGAGACACACTCGAGACCCACTCAAGTCCTACTCGAGACCTACTCGAGTATATGGAGTAGGACACGCCCTGGGACACACCCGTGTCCCAGGCCGTGTTACATAGCCTAAACTCAGATTTGGGATTTGGGGTGTTACAACCCTCCCCTCCTTACAGAAATTTCGTCTCGAAATTTAGCGCAACTATAGACACCAATACAACCACTCCTTTGTCGTACCTTAACAAAAATGAGCCGGGTTTAGAGCTCAGAGGCCGCATCTTGTCTCGCCCAATGGCATCGTTCAAACAATAGATTTTTACAAACAGACATACAACATTACATCACGACAACAGTAAAGTACACTCTTTACTTTATGTTCGCTCGTCCGCTTCCTTCATAATCCGCTTTACGGCCTCCTGTAACTTCATATTATACACGTTCTACCCATAATCACTCTTTTCCCCACGACCATGTCATTCCACTCCTATCTGGTATACCAAAATAAGTTCACAGGGCATACAAATTCTTGAACCAACAACTTCTTGATTCATGATCACAACATGTTTATATGTGCAAAACAAAAATCGTACACATTATTCCAGACTAGAAAATATACGGTACATAATTACAGATAAATATGAACATAAAGTCTTCCCCTTTTTGCTTAGTGTCGTCTAAGGGCCACTTTTGTAGTCTCGGGCTTTATGTCCTTCTTTTCCACACGAGTAGCAAATGGTTGGAGTTCGCACTGTAACTGCTCCAGTCTTAGCTTTCTTTGCCCTTGGTGTAGTACCATGATAACATTGTTGGGCACGATGTTCTTGGATCAGACACATATTCGATGGCGGGATCGATTCTCCTTCCCTTGCCACTTACTCACACACACCAACCAGCATGAGACACACCATAGGAACAAAGTGGTATACATGTACCTCATGGTGGGCCTTGATCGTTGCAAAAACCACATCCACGATCAACCGGACCGTTGCTACCGAAGGAGGAGGTGTGGGCACCTCAGCATGTGCCGCACCCTCATCCAAATGTTGGGGCTCAGACTGCCCAGCTCCACTCCTCGTCACCTATATGTGAATAAGACATCATTAACGTCCGTTCCAAAACGGCAACCATGCCTAGTATACATGCTCACACTCCTCAAACACATGTATTGCATTCCTAGTGGACATTCATGAGTTCAAGTATGTGATCCCTACTAAACCTTAACCTTTGATACTACTTTGTAATGCCTCCATCCGTCATATGGAATATAACAGAGGGTCCGGCCTGGGCCCCACACCATATTTCACAAACAAATGACGGAATCACTTGTGAATATCAAAATACTTTCTACTCTCATCTTAACTCAGAGCATTCTAGCGGAAGTTTATAACTTGCAATAACTCATTCAATGAATGTCCACTAAATATATAAATAACACACATATATATATAACACCAGGAATGTGTACAAGAACACAAACGCTCACGGCCTTAAGGCCTTACATGTTGCTCTTTACAAGATGTGGTTTCATACATTGGCACGCAAGCCGGCCACACATGAAATACAATTCTTCGTACGACATTCTAGGGCCTACAAGCAGCAGCAGCAAGGGATTTAGCCCGCTCAATTCAAGTAAGCACTAGCAAGGGCAGCACCTGTATATGGACGTCCACCCCAAGGGTTATAAACAAAGCAACGATCAACATTCAGCTGACCAATTATAACGACCCTACCCCTTACCCGGGGCAGTGGTTCCTTCCCTGTATGCATTGCAATCACAATATATATATATATATATATCACAATAAGTGCACTCACGCACAACAACTTCACAAACGCCGACCTTTGTGCCAGACGCTCCATGCACTCAGGGCACACATACGGTGTACCAAATTCTTCCAGGTCCCACCACCGATTAGAGATTATTAACTTGTTGGCCATGGGCATCAGTCTCCAATATGCATGCTGGAGACCTCTCGCGCCCATCCCACTCAGAAGTACCCGCAATCGATCTCTCATAACACATGGAGCTTCCGTAAAGCTTCCCAGCTCAGCACACAGCTCACACAGAGCATACAAAAAAAGGAGCTTATGCAAAGCTTCCTCACCACCATTCAAAAGCATCCTCACTATCTTCATAAGCTACTCGTTTCATACACGGACTATTCTTCGGTTTGCAATATCAACATCACAAATCAAGATTAACCGCCCGGATGGGCTTCACACAGCATGCCTATTCCGTACTACTCATTTCTGGATCTAGATGCAGACTCAACTGGGGATAATAACTATCAACCCGCTGGAATCGCTTACGCTTTCCACCTCTCGGTAGAGGATTCCATGCACATGCATAAAGTAGGACTTAACTTGTACAAGAAGGAGATCGTTTCCCTTGACGATCGCTTTGGAGCCATGAAAAACTAGCTGGTTTGAAATCACCGCGATGGCCTTTCCTCCACAAAGCTTGCCTCGGATCTCGAGTCGGACAGTTTAAGCTCCTCTAGTAGCCGGATCTCTTCTCCTTCTCCTCCTCCTAGCTCTCCCTTCTCTCTTCTTAGAAAGAGATGGAACAATAATAGAATGAGAGATAACTCTCATTCCTTGGTCTTATAATAGCAGGAAGGAGCTTGGACAACAAGATCCAAGTAAAAGGAAATAAACGGCCATGATCTGCCCTGACATAACTTTTCCTGGGCTGACACGGCTTGTGATATGCCCGTATCACAGGCCATGTACCCCAAGAGGCAAAGGAACCGAATCAATCTAGATGAGGACACGGGATTAGACACGCCCGTGTCAAGCTCCTGACATGCCCGTGTCATGAAGTACACGCCCGTGCTGAGGGGCGTGTCCCTCAATCGATACAGGATAAACAATCCTGAAAGGGACACGGGTTCCCAATGCTCCCGTATCAACTTTGACACCCCCGTGTCACCCAGAACATGACTGGGATCCAGTCCGTGTTCCTCACCCGACACAGCTCAACTACCAACCCGAGCAGGACACAGCCTTGGACATGCCTGTGTCCCTGGCCGTGTTGCCTCTTAAAGATCGTCGACTTCACTTTGTAGAGAATTTGCGACACACAGTGAAGGACATGGCTTGGGACACGCCCGTGTCCCAGGCCGTATGCCTCACTCGAGACCCACTCGAGTCCTACTCGAGACCTACTCGAGTATACGGAGCAAGACATGCCCTGAGACACGCCCGTGTTTCTAGACGTATTACCCAGCCTAAGCTCAGATTTTGGATTTGGGGTGTTATAGTAGTTAACTTTAGATCTGCTAAAACTGAAATATGCCGGTTTAATCAAACTACTAATAATAATGAACTTTGACATATAAGATTAGGACATATAAACCTAAAAAACATTGCTAAACTCTCTAGGGACAACCTTGTTAGAGGATTGCCTTCCTACCCCTATAAGAAGGAAAGCCTTTGCAGGACTTGTCAATTAGGCAAGTAAACTAAAAATAGCTTTAAGTGACTTAATAAGAGTGATTCACCTAGGATACTGTACTTGCTCCACATGGATCTCTTTGGACCCATTGCTGTACAGAGCCTAGGAGGGAAGTCTTATACCTTAGTGATTGTTGATGACTTCTCAAGGCTCACATGGGTGTCCATCTTGAGAAACAAGTCAGATAACTTCAAGGTTCTTACAGATTTTCTTAAGAGCATAAGGATTGAGTACTCTACTCCAGTGGCATTAATCGGAAGTGATCATGGTACTGAGTTTTAGACTCTTCCCATGCAAGAATTCTGTGATAAGGAAGGTATCATGCACTGTTTCTCTACTCCTAGAACTCCTCAACAAAATTGGGTAGCTGAAAGGAAAAATAGAACACTCATTGAAGCTGCATGCACATTAATTGCCAATAATCACTTGCCCCCATCCCTTTGGGTAGAGGCTGTGAGAACATCAAACTATGACATATAAGATTAGGACATATAAACCTAAAAAACATTGCTAAACTCTCTAGGGACAACCTTGTTAGAGGATTGCCTTCCTACCCCTATAAGAAGGAAAGCCTTTGCAGGACTTGTCAATTAGGCAAGTAAACTAAAAATAGCTTTAAGTGACTTAATAAGAGTGATTCACCTAGGATACTATACTTGCTCCACATGGATCTCTTTGGACCCATTGCTGTACAGAGCCTAGGAGGGAAGTCTTATACCTTAGTGATTGTTGATGACTTCTCAAGGTTCACATGGGTGTCCATCTTGAGAAACAAGTCAGATAACTTCAAGGTTCTTACAGATTTTCTTAAGAGCATAAGGATTGAGTACTCTACTCCAGTGGCATTAATCGGAAGTGATCATGGTACTGAGTTTTAGACTCTTCCCATGCAAGAATTCTGTGAGAAGGAAGGTATCATGCACTGTTTCTCTACTCCTAGAACTCCTCAACAAAATTGGGTAGCTGAAAGGAAAAATAGAACAATCATTGAAGCTGCATGCACATTAATTACCAATAATCACTTGCCCCCATCCCTTTGGGTAGAGGCTGTGAGAACATCAAACTATGTACTGAACAGAAGTTTGATACACAAGCTCAAGGGCAAGACCAACTATGAACTACCCAAAGGGAAACCTAAAATAGATTATTTATGAGTCTTTGGTTGCACTTGTTACATTCATAACAACAACAAGAAATACATTAGAAAGTTTTAAACCAAGGTTGAAATTAAAATTTTTCTTGGATATTCCCAAGTAAGCAAGACTTATAGGATATATAATTAATCAACTATGAAAATGGAAGAGTCTATTCATATTTCTTTTGATGAGTCTAATATGTTTTACAAGGAGAAGATAGCTTCTACCAATGAGAATTTGCAGGTACCTGATCTTTGTAAGAAGTTAGATTAGTTGACCCTCACCAATGAGGTTGTTACACATCCTTCTCCACAAGTTGCTGAAGAATGTGAAGATGATGACACTGAGTTCAGTGTAGAGCCAACAACAGCTAACATAATTTCACCAGAGGAATTATCTCACCAAGCTGTTGCTCAACCAGCTCCTCCTACTGATTTAGTCACACATAGAGATCACCCTGTATATCAAGTGATTGAAGACATATCAGTGGGTGTGCAGACAAGGCATCAACTCCATAAAGACATGATGCATGCCTGCTTCATTTGTCAAACTGAGCCCCAATCCATTAAAGATTCTGAGCAAGATCCACACTGGATCATTGCAATGCAAGAGGAGCTCAACCAATTTGAGAGGTATAGAGTTTGGGATTTAGTTCCAAGACCCAAAGACTACCCAGTCATTGGAACTAAATGGGTATTTAAAAACAAACTAGATACTCAAGGTCTTATCATAAGGAACAAAGCCAGACTATTTGCTCAAGGATAAAGACAAGAGGAAGGCATAGACTATGACAAACATTTGCCCCTTTTGCAAGGATTGAAGCAATCAGGATATTCTTATCCTATGAAGCCTACAAAAAGTTCACAGTCTATCAAATGGATGTCGAAAGTGCATTCATAAATAGTGAACTCAAGGAAGAGGTCTATGTGGAACAACCACCAGGTTTTATCTCTTCATCTCATCCCTCTTATGTTTTCAAATTGCATAAAGCTCTCTATGGTCTAAAGCAAGCTCCAAGATCTTAGTATGAAACCTTAGCTAGCTTTCTCTTAGAGCATAATTTTTCTAGAGGCATAGTAGATAGGAATTTATTTATCAAGCATCATCATGATAAAATCATGTTTGTACAAATATATGTAGATGAAATTATATTTGGTTCTACATATTCTAAACTATGCAAAAGGTTCTCCAACCTTATGCATTCCAAGTTTAAAATGAGTAGCATGGGTGAACTTTCCTACTTCCTTGGTCTCCAAGTGAAGCAGTCCCCTGATGACATCTTCATATCCCAATGCAAGTATGCTAAGGAGCTGATAAAAAGGTTTGGGATGGCTGATGCTTCAGCTAAGAAAACACCTATGACAACAAATGATGTGATTGATTCAGATGAGCATGGGAAACCTGTAGATCAGAAATTATATAGGGCCATTGTTGGGTCCCTATTATATCTCACCGCAAGTAGGCTAGATATTATGTTTGCTACTTGTCTTTGTGCTAGGTTCCATGTGAACCCTAAAAAATCTCATCTTATTTTCTTAAAAAGGATTTTGAGATATATAAAGAGTTGCCCTAACCTAGGACTCTGGTACCCAACATAGTCAGAATTTGAGTTAACTCGATACTCTGATGCTGAGTTTGCTGGATGTAGAGTAGACAGAAAGAGCACATCAGGGACATGTCAGTTACTTGGTGATAGGCTTGTGTCTTGGTTCTACAAGAAGCAAACATATGTGTCTACCTCAACAACAGAAGCTGAGTATATAGCAGCTGGCAGTTGTTGTTTACAGATGCTGTGGATTCAAAACCAACTCCTAGATTATGGTGTCAACTTAAATAATTCAACTCTACTTTATGATAATACTAGTGTAATTTCTATTGCACAGAATCCAGTACATCATAGTAGGACTAAGCATATAGATGTAAGACATTATTTCATTAGAGAGTGTGCTGACAAAAAGAAAATTAATCTCACCTTTGTCTCTACTAATTTGCAAAAGGTAGATATCTTCACCAAACCATTGGATGAGAAGAAACATTTGTTCTTTATGAATCAGCAAGGTATGATAAATTGAGATGCATTAATTTAGCTTTCTGTCTGTGGTCCAAGAATTTACCACAGTTTGTCGAACGGAGATCGACGAACTGAGAAAAGTTCTTGAGATAATTTGTTAACCTGAGATCGACGAACTCTCTGTGTGAAGTTTTATTTGTCGACCGGAGAACGAAGATATTACTTCAGAAAAGTTTCGTTGACCTGAGAACGACGAAAGTGTTCCCTTCTTCAGACTGAGATCGATGAACTCTTTTTTCCATAAAAAACTTCGTCGACCTCAGATCGAAGAATTTTATTTCTTTCGCAGGACGGAGTCTGCCGCTTCATATTCTGAAAATCTTATAACTAGGTTTTCTTCGAGCTCCATCCCGTGCTTTCTGTTCCCCTTGCACTTGATCTCTCTATTTCCTTTTTGCAGGTGATTAATGGCGATTCAGGCAAGCTCTCTCTCCGCGATGAAATTCGACACTTGATTTGACATCAACTTCGAGTCATTCCAGCATTTTGACCAAATCTTCTTAGATATACTGAAGTTATTCGAAGATCAACAGTTGAAGAATCTCATGACAATAAGGATTATGATTGCTGCTACAGAAATAAGAGAATGGGTATTCACCTCCTCCACTCCAGATGCCGACACCATGACAGGAACAATATCTGGTAATCAAGTTTCCTTAACCCCCACTGTTTTGACTAATTTTTTTTGGTCTGATAAATGGTGAAGAAGATTTGGAGATAGATAGTTCTTAATTTGATGACATGTTGATTAAAATGGGTCACATTAGAGAAAACCCTAATAAGCTATTGAAGAAACATTTATCTTCTAAATATAAATTTTTAGCTGATGTGGTGGGTAAGGTACTGCTGGGTAAGCATACTGCCCATGATTATATCACCAGGCAATAGTTTTTGTTGATGTGTGCAGTTATAAATAAGAAGCCAGTGAACTGGGCTAAAATACTATTTGATTTGATAAGGAAAAAGAACAGCAAGAAAGAGGAGTGTTTTGGAAGGATCCTTGGAATCTTTCTTCAGGAAAAAGCTACTGAATCCCTGGTCTGACAGACAATATTCATCAATGCCTCCAAAAGGCTAACATGTGCCTTATTTGGAAGATGGGAGAGGACCATCTCAAAGCCTTCCAAGGCTTCAACCTCTTCCAGGGCATCTGAGGATACAAGAGCTGTAACAGCTGCTCCCCCACCCCGAGAAGATGTGCCCTCCATCAGAATTCCATCCCCTCCATCTCAACAACCTACTCCTCCTCAAACTTCAATTCCTTCATTAACCCTCAAATAACCATCCACATCTCCAACTCATACTCCAACTCCACCTACTTCTCTAGTACATCAACCAACACCAGTTCATACTCCAGAGCAAACCACTCCACCCAAATCCCCACTTCCATAACATCTAGCAGACATCCCCCTCCACAACATCTCCTCCATTCCATCTTTTGATCTTATCTCATCATCTCCCATCAACTCTCCATCTCCTCAGGATGAGCCAATTCCAGACATCACTCTTTTCCCTTCATCATCCATCTTTAATCCTTCTGTATCAACTCAGACTCCCTCTGAGTTTATGCAAATGGATTCCCCTTCCATTCCCTCCCTTCTGGAACTCATAACTCCACTTCTCAAAAATATAATAGCAGAGGCCATTAAACATCTTGCTGAATCTATCTCATCCCCTTCTACGATTATCTCTGCTGCGCCTACTGTCCCTTCCTCTGGTTGCCTGGCTTCAAGACCCTCTGAACCCAGGCAGGGTGAGATATCCAGTGAAGAAGTTCCAGTCTCCTCTCCTCCAGCAGATGTAGCAACATCAGCAGTTTTATATATAGATGAGCCATCAGATGTACAGATAGTGTAGCTAGCAGAAGCAGATATACATATGATTATAAAGGCTGAGATAGTTGATTTTGATATGTTATGTACAGATGAACAAGTTGTTCTGCCAGAAGTGTTGACTGTTGGTGATTGTTATGTCAATCCCACAGTAGATATTTTTAATTTGTTAGATTCTTTTAATCCAGCTTATTTGAATTATCTTCCAGCAATTTTCCCTGAGCCATCTTTGGCTATAGTTTGTTATACTGCACCAATAAGTCCTGAAGTTGTTAATCAACTAAAGGAAAGTTTTGCTATTAAAATGACGCTTGAACCATCAGGTGTTAAAACTGATAAAGTTGAGCCAAGCTCTTTTGGCCCAACATATATTATGGATGATAGCCCAATCCCTAATCTGGATGATCTAATTTTACAAGACATTGCTCAAGATATAGAGAATGTCCAGAATGCTCCTATATTGGATGAATTTCTGTTGGCTCATATAGAAGTAGAAGATTATCAGATGGCTACTAAAATTGATGCTCCTGAAGTTACTGAACCTCATGTGCTTCCTCAAGCTAAGAAGCAAATCTCAAAGGAAGCCTTGAAGGAAATTGATGCTTTATATGATAACCCTCCAAAATCCTCTGATGATGATGAAGAAGATTCTGATGAATCAGATGATCCAAAGACTAAAAAGAAGGTTGCTAAGAAAAGGAAAGTTGTTCCAAAAGCTGATCCCAAACCAAACCCTGCTCATGATACTCCTTATTATATTCTACAAAAGATTACTCCATACCAGGAATGCCACAATGGATGTGGTTATCAAAGAATGAGCAAAAATAAAGGAAGAAGAGAAGGAGGTACAAGTCTCCTCCTAAGCTATTCAGGAAAGACCATCCTCCTCCTCCTCCTCCATCCTCTGGGGCCTCTGGAAGTGTATCTCAAAGATCAGAACCAATCACTAAAACCTATCAGAGACACTCCAAGCCTAGTACTCAAATAAGTAGCCAACAATCCTCTCAAAGCAAGCCTCCTCCAGCTATAGATAAGATAGTACTTCAGTTTCAATTAATGATCCAAAGAAGGACTCTAGTCCTGTAAGGCTAGAATCTCCATATTCCTTTTGTAGATCCAGAACAGGAAACATCTGCAAAAATGGCCAGGTTTCATGAGCTAATAGGACTTTCTCAGATCAACAAAGCCAAAGATAAAGGAAAAGATCCATCTTAATATTCAACTATGTCATCATATAAAAAAGAGGAACTCAAGAGGTATGCTAAAGCTAACAAATTTTTCAATGTTGATGATTATATGGGCTTACATCCAGAAGTAGTAGTTCCAAGAGTCACCTCTTGCAACATAATTGGAGCATCAGATATGACAATGTCAAAGAAAGAAGCTGAAAATACAAACAGAGAAATTATTTTCAAATAGCCTTCTAATAATTCTGAGAAAGACAAGCCAAAGAAGAACAAGTGACTATTTGTGTTTATTTATTATTTTGAACTCTATCTGTTTAATCATGAAGCATTTATTGTAAATATCTGCTGAATGTGTTTATTTCTGCCAGATATATGTTTTTATGCTTTATAACTGTTTTCTTTTATTTATATTAGTGACCTCACCCAAATAGGGGGAGATTGTTGGATCCCTAGTTTAGATTTGGGCTAGGTTCACTAATTAGGTTGAGTTTGACCCACATTGTATAGCCAGGGTCAAGTACTTGAGTCCTAGAGTTTAGGATAGTCATTAGGTTCAACCTTCATGGACCAGCCAGTAGAGGACCTAAGTAGACTCAAGACTTAGCAGAATTCAGAGATCAAAATTATCAGTTCGAAATTCTTCTAACTCAGCTCGACGATCGTCGATCTCATATTGACGAACTCAGAGTTCTTTCTCTGAGTTGAGCTCGACAATATTCGAGCTCAGGTCAATGATTTATTCTTTTAGACAGATTCTCAGCTCGACGAACTTAGAGCGCAGATTTGGCAAGTTATTTCCAGATGCAGTTCACTGAGCTCAGGTCGCCGAAAATGAATTCTCAGCTTGACGAAATTGGAACTCCAGTCGACGAATTTTGTTCAAAGCTTGACGAATTCTGTCCCGAGCTAGACTTAGAAGTTTTCCATATTTCTGTCCTTATTTGCTATATTATTTAGCAGTAATTTCCTGAGTAATTAATGCTCATATTCTCATGAATATAGCCGTTATTGGCAGCATTAATTATGGTCTTCATCAGGGTAATTACTTGCTTATTTTATTTGGACAGTTGGGGAAACTCATTAAAGTCAAATATTCCAGCCGTTTCTTTCTCCAGGGCAATCAACAATTAATTCTAGGAATTCAAATTTCAAAGGAGAATATTTGGCAGCAGAATATAAAAGATATTTTCTTTTTTCAGACGGTCTCCTTCAGACAATTAATCAAGGAATACACAGACCAGACCTGCAGTGATAACACAAGAGCACACAGAGGAGAGACAGAATATACAGAAGAATATCTTCTTCTTCTCTGCATATAGAAAACATTCTGTTTTATCCCTTATTCTTTCTAAAGACTGAAGAAGAATAACCATCCATATCAAGAGTCTTCTTCAACTTCACCTCCAGGAACATTCATGGACAACAACATTGAATCAGTCAAAAAGTTCCAGGATCTTTCTCAAGACAAGGCTGAAGACTTACACACTTAGAAAGGCTCCAAGCACATTTTAGAAGGAGTCTTGACACTAGCAATCCACTAGTCTTCTCTATTGTATAGAGAAAGGAGAAGACATCATCACCTCCTCTCACCTCCTATATAAAGGGTTTATTAACTCCCTTCAAAATTTTATTCTTGGTTTTTGGGCACCTGATCAAAATCCTAAAGGGTTGTGAGATCTCCCTGGAAATATATCTTGTGGTGGCAGTCACCTGATCAAAAACCTGTTAGTGGATTCCTATCAGGGTGGTAGAAGAGTGGATGTACCTAGTTTGGGGAACCACTATAAAATTCTTGTGTTGTCTGTGTATGATCATTTTATTTCTTGTTCTTACTGTGCTGTGATAATTTAGCTTAGCCTGTTTTTATTTCCTTCTATATTACTATTGGTATCACCTATTTTTACTCTGATAAATTTAAAAATAGCCAAAATTCTAATTACTCTATTCACTCCCTCTAGAGTAAATCAGGTCTAACCCCTTTCTTTAAGTTAGTCATCAGGACTATCTTACTATTCTGTCGGTACTAACCCTTATTAACATCTCGCTTGCCTTTGATTGATGTGATTGACATCTCCATTGGCGGTGAGACGGATTCCACGGTAAATTAATTGGCGCCTTTTCTCCTAACATAATTTAGGATTTACTTGGTGAGCAAACATCTATCGCCGAGCAAACAGAGCGGGTAGTGGGCATATCGCGAAAGAATGGCTTCATCCTGCACGAGATTCAGGAGGAGAGGGCACATCCTACGAATGATATCTTTCCTCACCGGCTCGCCCTTCAGTTGTGAGTCGAGTACTTGGAGTGCGAATGTATAGATTTACTAGCGAGATGCAGATGCTCCTTGGAGGGAACACCACATCGCTAGAGGGGCACTTGAGGAAAATAGAGGAATGTAACCGCACCATCCAACACAAAGTGGCTGCTGTTCACATGGAGATCATTCAAAGGGGAGGAACGCAGGTGAGGAAACGACTCGTGGAAGTGGATCCCACACTGAATCAACAGCACCAACCCTTTTTTTATTTGGCTGTTTATTCTTTTCTTTTTGTTTGATCTTAAGAATATTTATTATTTGTTGTGCGCAATTGCATTTATTACGTTGTTTTTATCAATGATTGCTTTGTTGTGAATGCGTGGCCTGCGATGTATAATAGAGTTGACTTGCTGGGGGAATCTTACCTATCGTCAGTAGTGGGCAAGCCAAGACAATGCGGGTCCGGGGGGAGATGCGAGTGTGCAGGAGGTGAGTGGATTTGCATTTATTGACCGCCGTTGTGATTAACTCTTACCTATCGTCAGTAGTGGGCGAGCTAAGACAACACGGGTCTGGGGTAATCCTCTCTCCCCTTAATTTTCTATAAATTCCGCCCTTGTACTCGAGTCTCATCAACTGCAACACTGCTCTCCATACTCATCATCCAACGACCTCCTACTCGTATTTTCATCCTACTTAATGGGTGGTAACGGTGATGGCTCATAGGGGAGGCAGAATTGCATAGCCCACTTCCTGACAATATCATCCCGAACGGGCAGGTATCGTAGGATGAGATGCCAGAAATAATGATCGAGTTCGTGCTGGCAGGGTTTGTGTCCCATGCTCCTATAAAGGCAAGGACCTCAACACCACAAGGAGGATGAGCTCGCCTTTCATCTCACCCATTTTGAGATGGGACTTCACTTCCTACTATGGCCGGAGGTGAAGCAGTTCCTGAAGTACTTACGGGTAGTGCCCGCACAGGTTAGCCCCAACGCGATTGCAAAGCTAGTGGCTTTTGCGAGCTTCTAGTATGAGGAGATGTTAAAGTTCAACTTGATGTTCTTCTACAAGTTATTCATCTACTGAGCCACCAACGATGTAGTGGATTTTCTCACCAACTCGTAGATCAAAGTCTACAAGACCATCAACAAGGCACATCTCTGAATGAATCACTTCATCTTTGTCAAGGGTGTGCATGGGAAATCCCCCTACTTGCCCATTCAGAAGTACGAGTACGTTTGTCGAGCTCCCTGTGTAGACGACGAGAATGCAAATCTGTACATGTTCTTTCTGGGGAAGAACATTGAGGTTTCCTATTTGCGACGCAACCTCAACTTGCCACCACCTGTCCTTCCAGGTAAACGTACACATATCCCCTTCATCTTGTGCTCTTCACTCGCCCCTGATGGGATTATAGCTAGTGTTTCAACATTTAACATTTTCTACAAGTGATCTCCATATACCCCTGAACCCGCCTTATGTGGGGAAGGGAAGGGTGGATCCCGCACTTGCCCTCACTAAGTCCGCTGCGGCAGAATGTGCTGACGATTAGGGACTGCCCACGACCAACATCGGCCGAAAAAAGAGGGTGGTGCCTGACCCGGGATCTTTGTCTGGTGGAGAAATTACTTACCTCTAAGAAGGTCACCTCGATCAGTGAACTGACTCAACCTACAAGGAGCAGTCCATCTCCACCTGTAAGGAGCAGGTAAGGGTTGAGGAGCTGGGGACTCCTGACTCGCATACTAGTTTTGGGATAGGGTAGAAGCCCCTAGATGGTGTCGGGCAATCGTTACTCTCCTGAGAGGAATGATTGCACTAAGTGTTTTATGATGCATAATTTGACCTAAGTTATTAATACAAAAATCTAAATAATCTAATAACAATATATAGATATTGTTAATTTTATCCGTTAAACCGCATCTTCTTATAATTCTATCCTAACCACGCTTATTTTACTATTTTGCAGGATCCCGAGACAAGTTGCATTATCAATTCTAAAGAACACGCCTTCAGTTAGGGCGTGCCAAACTAAATATCGAGTGCAGTTATGCTACCGTGTTACTGAACCATATTCAAAAAGGGAATGAAGACCCAATGGTTCGATGAGATATTTTATCCTATGTATGAAAGAGGCTAGCAACCTTTGACTATGAATTCTGCATGTGTTCTTAAAGGAAGCTTCTTGGAAAGAGAGAAAGCAAGGGAACTTTGATCACGCTTTTCAAGCATGTGTATTATGACAAGTGTGAAAAGGAGTAGCCGTCATTGACCTTTAAACCAACATCTATTTTTTGAACAAGAGAGGCTTCATCCTCATTCAATCTAGCACCTCTACCTCCTTGGTTTTAGCCCTATAAATAGGCATGATGGAAGATGGGGAAGACATCATCCTTCCTCCTTCATTTGAGCCTTTTAGAGAGCTGTTGGGAGTTTATTTTTAGAGTATTTTAGATTAATGTTTTCATGCTTTAATGTTCTTGCAATCTCTTTTATCTCCCTTGTAATCTTTTTGCAAACTCTATTTGTAATGTCTTTATGCCCTTTTGGTAACTTCTTTTCTATAAGAAATAAAATAATTTGATATTCCTTCTCGCTCTCTCTTTCTTATTATGCATATTCTTAACATGATTTTCATTTCCTACACAATTATGAGTAACTAAACTTTGTTTAGTGTTTGATCGAGATGATCTGAGGAATGAAATGATCTCATTTTCTTAATCCATATATTCTCTTTCTCTTTTAACAAATGTTTAGGATTTACCCTTGATTAATTATAGAGAGGTCATATCATCGATATATGATTTTCTTTTCTATTTTCGTACTCTAGTAGTCGAAAGGATCATGCGTATATATTAATCACTCATGGGTAAAAGGAGTTGAATGCAATCCTTGAAAGAGGATGACGTAAATTTCCCGGATTGGATTCAAATCCAATAGAGGGGTTCACCACATAAAGCGAGTTTTAGGAGTTTCGAATATAGAACGAAAGTTTAGTTGATAAACCTAAACTTTGTTGGGAGTAGCCTTGAAAGAGGTGCGTTCATATTTTGGGAACCTCCACGGTCCAAGCATCTTCATTAAAGAGAATTAGGGCATTGTCTATTTTCAGTCATTTTCATTCCAAGGTGATTCAAGATCAAGTACTAACCTTTCAATCACCGCTTAATCAACCTCTTTTATCGTATAACTGTTCTCTTATTTGCAAATCAACTCAAAGTATCTAATAGATAAAATAATGAAAATCTCTTTGAAGTAGAAGTAATCGATGCCCCTTTGTTCTAATACGACCTTGATATTATATCCTATACGATAAGCTATACTATAAGGTACACTTGCCTTTATTGAATATAGATTCGGAGAACATCATCTTAATCTTAATCTTCTCTCTTTCATAAAACACCTCCGGGATTTTCTCTATCAAGATTTTAACGCCATTGCTGGGGAATTGTGTCGATATTTCAAAAAGAAGAATAGCCGTTAATTTTATCTTTTCACCTTTTCTTTTCTAATTATATATATCTCGATAACCTCGTAATAGAACAAAAAAATACCATTAATAATTTTTAGCTCATCTTTTCTATTTTATCCTTTGTATCTTGCTTCTTTTCCCTTATAGTGCATGACCCGAGAAGGTTCTTCAAATAATCCTGAATTTCATTTTGATCTAGAAATTAAGTACACCTTTCGGCGACGCCTTCAATTTTGTGAACAGGATTTACCAATTATTCTCGAAGAATCTATCAGAGATACTAATATAGAAATTATGGATCCTAATCTGCCCAACCTAGATGAGGCCCAGCAAAGGACCATGTCCTATTATGCACGATCAAATCTGGAGGGTAAACAATCAAGTATTGTCCGTCCCATGGTGGCGAACAATAACTTTGAGATCAAGTCCAACATTATACAAATGGTGCAGCAGTCGGTGACTTCGATGATCTCCCGGATGAGGATCCAAATTGCCACCTTTCAAATTTCTTGAGATCTGCGATACTTTCAAAAAAAATGGACTCATGGATGATGCCATTCGATTATGTCTTTTTCCCTTCTCCTTACGGTCAATGGCGATGTAGTGGCCGAGTTCTCTTCCTAGAGGTTCCATCACTACATGGGCTGAGATGATAAAGAATTCCTCATAAAGTACTTTCTGCCTGCGAAAACCACCAAATTACGCACTAATATCGCATCCTATATGTAAATAGACTTGGAGACTCTCTACGACACGTGGGAGTGCTTCAAGGAACTATTGCGTAGATGCCCGCACCACACACTTCCCACTTGGCAACAAGTGCAAATTTTCTATAATGTTTTAAATTTCAAAATAAGGCAAATGATTGACGCAGCCGCTTGTGGAATGTTAAATAAAAAAACCCTCGAGTCCGATCAAGAGCTTGCTGAGGAAATGGCCAGGAATGCGTACCAATGGAATGTGCCTCGTGTGTGGCTAATTAAGCCAGCGGGAATTTTTGAAATTGATGCAACATCGAATCTAGCTCTCCAAGTTTAGCTCCTAACTAAGAAAGTGGCGGAGATGACTGCTTCCTCTACCACTCCTTCTTGGGCAAATAATAATAATAACATTATTTTACAAGAACATGTTGACTTCATGGGAAATGCACCTCGGCCTTCCTATAACCCGAATAACGCTCCGTATAACAACACCTACACTACGGGATATAGGAACCATTCGAATTTTTCTTGGAGCAACAAAGGGAATGATTAAGGCCCTCATAATCTAAATCCTTCTTTTAATCTAGCTCCCCCCATTAATTTAAATCCACCCAGTTTTCCATCGCAGCTGCCGAAGCACTCTTCGCTTGAAGAGGTCTTCGCCAAGTATGTTGCGGCAAATGAATCTAATACCAAGAACATCTCTGGGTCAATTAAAAGCTTGGAAAATCAAGTGGGCAAGCTAGCAACGATGTTCTCTGAGAGACAACAAGGGACTCTGCTAGGAAACACCAAATAAAACCCAAGAGAAAACGCAAATGCAATTACCCTATGCAGCAGAAAGGAGGTATCTTTACAAAATGATGAACCCATGGTACTTCATTCCCCTCCTCCCCCTCCTATTTTAGCTTCAAATTTACCGGCTATGTTTGCACTGCACGCCTTTAATTCGAATATACCTTATCCATCTAAATTGAAAAATTAGCATGCAGAGGAAAGTTATAAATTTTCTTAGATATTTTAAAACAAATCCATATAAATGTTCCTTTCAGCGAGGCTATCTCTCAAATGCCAAAGTATTCGAAATATCACAAGGAATTGCTCTACAATAAGAAAAAGCTTGAGGATATTTTGCATATTTCCCTTAACACAGAATGCTCCTCGGTTATACTTAACAAATTACCCCAGAAGGTGAATGACTGTGGAAGGTTTTCCATCACGTGCCTATTTGGTAATTCGTTAGTAAAACACGCACTAGATGATTTGGGAGCAAGTATAAATCTCATGTCATTTTCTTTATTCAAAAAGATAGGTTTAGGACTTCCGAACCCCACCCGAATGAGTATTCCATTAGCTGATCGATCCGTTAAGTATCTGATGACTAGTTTTAGTCCTCCCTTTTTTGGGTAGTTTTTTATTCATAATTCTTAGGTTTTATTTTTGTTTTACGTATTATTATGCTTGTATGTTGTTATTTTATTTTAATGTTTTGTTATGTTATAATAATAAAACTTCATAGTTTCATTTATTTGTTTTATATATTTTCACTTTTATTATTTTATGTTCTATGTCTTATGTTTATTTATATCATGTTATAAAAATTGACTAATGTTTGTTTTGATTTATTTGTAGTTTCAAGCCCAAGCTCAAGTCCATCCTCCGTTTGATGCAACCCGAGCTCCACATGCAGCCCACAATGGACCTACCCGAGCCCCCTCTTCAAGACAACCCGAGCCTTCCATTTGGAACAGCCCAGCATGCTACCCGAGCCTCCATATATGCCTACCCGAGCCCACCAAGCAGCCCACCAAGCAGCCCATTATGAATCCCATTCATGGCCGACAACTCACATGCATGCACCTTGCCACCTTTGCATGGCCGACCACCCCTCTCTCTCTCCCCTTTATTATTTTCTCCCCACTTTATTCCTCATTCACCCCTTCTTTCCCTCTCTCTCATGCTCATTTAAGACTCATCCATTCCCCCTCTCTATTTTATATTTTTATTTTCATTCCCTTAAATACAATACATTGAACCTCCTCTTTTTTCTCTCCCCTTCATTAATTATCATGCATGAACCCTTCCACATACATGGCCGGCCACCCCCCATGTCCTCTCATCTTCACTTCATTCTAGAACCTTCTTCCTCACCTATAAAAGGAACCCATGTCTCATGCATTTGGCAAGTTAGATTTTGTAGAGAGCAAGTGAGAGTTCTTTTCTTATTTTCTTGTTAAGTTTTTATTATAATCTCTTTTTGTTTTGATAGTATAGTATTCTCTCTTCTACTATTGTTGTGTGCCCCTTCTTTTATCATCAATGAAAATGAATTTCTTTTTTTTTTCTTATTGTTGTTATTTCTTTCTCAAACATGCTTAGCTAATTTTGTTTTGTGCCCGATCGCGATGAACTTTCCGATGAAATAACACATCTTTTATTTTATGTTTGCAATTGTATTTTTTTATTTTTTGATCCGACCTTGAATTATTTTGTATTGACTCCGTATTTCTAGTATACGGTAGTAGATTCCGATCTCATATTTGAGTAGCCGAGAGGCTCGTGAATTTGAAAGATCACTCAAGGAAGGAAGGAGTTGCACACAACCCTAGAGATAGGATGACGTAAATCCTCCGGATTGGAGTCAAATTCAATAGTGCGGGTCATTTTGGTAATGCGACTTTAGGCCATTTTGACTTGTAAAGAGATTTCGGTCAAAATGTCTATAAGTTAGGGGATTTAATGCTCTAGAGAGATTACTTCCTAATATCGGATCCGTCACGGTCTTAATAGAATTGCAAATGTTAAACTAATTTATTTCATTATTTTTTTTCAAAGAGAATCGTCGATCGAGCACTCTTTTGCAATAGTTTATTTCTCTTTTAACCAAGTTTATTTTATTTTCAAAACCCATCAATTGTTCGGTAGGATAATAGAATCATTGTGAGTAATAGTACTTGCCTGCCCCAAGTTTTTATACGACCTTGATTTATTTATATCATTATACTATAAAACAATAGGTACACTTGCCTATTCAGATTGCAGTCCGTGAGACGATTTTTATGCATAAAGTTTTTGGCGCCATTGCCGGGGATATTTTTGGCAATATTACGAAAGCACCGAGTTTATTACTTCTACTAAAATTTTTAAAATATATATATTTTGATTTTTTCTACTTTCTAAAAAAAAAATCAATCAAAAAAATTAATTTTTTCTCTTTCTTTTTGGTAACAATTTTTTTTTTATGAAATCATCTTCTTTTTTCGCTTTTTGCGGGTCGCTCGACCATTTTAATTCTGAATGCCTTTAAGGAACCCCTCCCTCTTTTGATTTCAATTTTTCTGGAGCAGGTCAAAGTGGCCAATTTGACTCTTACTCTAATTTTTATCCTACTTGGGAGCTGGGGAACCCGTCTTATTTTTCTTATGATTTTGCCCCGCAAAGCGCCGCGCTTCCAAATTTTAATTCTATCAATAATGGGTATCTTGAATTGCAAACTTCTCTTAATAATATTAATTCGCATTTCAAGACCCTTATCGATTATTTTTCTCGTGAGGCCGCATCGTTTTCTTCATCTTCTTCTCCATCTCCTCCCATTTCATTATGTAATGAGTCACCAAATATCCCGACTTGTCTTTTTCCTCTCGAGGAGGATAACTATTCGGATGTTCCAGATTGTTTCCTTCCTCTTTTGGAAGACATCTCTATGGATATTCCGGCGTGCTTCTTACCCGTTGAGGATGACGAGACGTCTCTTATTTCTCCTTCTAAAGACGTTTGTGATTCCACTTCAATCTCAAATTCAATTATTCTAAATTTTTATAGTTTTAGCGAGTCTTTTTCTTCTTCTTCTTCTTCTTTTATTTTAGATAATTCTTCTTTAGTCCTCTCTACCCCTTCTTCTCCCGAAATTTCACAAGTCTCTCCTTCTCTTTTTTATTCCTTATTTTTATTTTTCATTTAGGACAATGCAAAATTTAAGCATGGGGGAGGGTTTAGTTGTTTTCTTTCTTCTTTCTTTTCTAAAAAAATGTTTTAAATTTCTACAAAAAAACAAAAAAAGATTAGTATAATTTTATTAATTTTCTTTAGTACTGCTTTTATTTAGCCTTATCAAAAACTCAAAAAAATTAGAAAAATAAAAAATTACAAAAAAAAGAAGATCATATTTCAAAACCCCAAAAAAAAATGAAAAATCTTAGAAAAATCAAAGAAATATAATAAACCTCATGCTTAGATTTTTGTTATTTTCAGAAATTTAGTTTGAGTTTGTTTATTAGCATTCTTTTTATTATTTGCTAATCTTTTATTTCATCATATTTAGTGAAATCTAATATTTAGTGATTTAGTTTTGAGGATAATCTTATTATTTTAATTTGCTTAGAGTAATTTATTTAGCACTTTTTCTCTTTTATTTTAAATAGCTTCAATTTTGTAGTAATTTTGCTTAACAATTTTGGATTCTAATGATTATTACCTCATACTTTTAGATTCTTAGGAAATCTCAATCTACAAGTAGTTGCTCTCTAGTGTTTTAGTTTATTTTCTAAAATTTTGTTT
This sequence comes from Platanthera zijinensis, assembly GCA_039513925.1. Lineage (NCBI taxonomy): Eukaryota > Viridiplantae > Streptophyta > Magnoliopsida > Asparagales > Orchidaceae > Platanthera > Platanthera zijinensis. The sequence continues at coordinate 163,286,301 of CM077092.1, forward strand.
AACCCCATCCTTTTTCCTTTTATTGTTAGATCATATGTCATGGGAATAAGGAGATGTTAGTTCCTTATTCTCTGGTACACATATGACTACCCTGATGAAGAGAGGAATTAAAAGTTCATATATGTCGTGGGAAGTGATAGGATGTTAGTCTATCATTTTCGTATTACAAATATATTTTATTTAAAAAAAATTGTGGGGTGTGAAGAAAAAAATAATGATGATCACCTCCAAGCAAAGACCTCTTCATGATGATTTCCTCCCCAAACCCCATAACAAATATTATTGTCTTAGTTTTTAAATTAAAATATTGGGAGAGCATAAGTAGTAGGTTGCAATTTTTCCTTAAGTTTCTTTTGAGTTTTGGTTTTTATAATTTCATTCCAACCTTGTTTGAACTTTACTAAATTTTGAGTGCTAGTTAATTTATTAGAGAATTTTTGGCTAAATATTTCTCTCTTTCCACTTTAATTTCATAATTTAGGACTTAATTAGTAAATCCCTAAATTTTATTTTTGGCTAGATTTTGGTGTAAATAAATTTTTAGTTTAATTGAAAATTTTATTATTGTCTTATAAATATTTCTCATACTTTTGCTCTGGAATAGCAAAAGCCTTAGCATGGCAGAATTTGATGGCTAGTTTTAGTCATCCCTTTTTGAGGTAGTTTAGTATTCATAATTCATAGGTTTTATTATAGTTTTACGTATTATTATGCTTGTATGTTGTTATTTTATTTTAATGTTTTGTTATGTTATAATAATAAAACTTCATAGTTTTATTTATTTATTTTATGTATTTTCACTTTTATTATTTTATGTTTTATGTCTTATGTTTATTTATATCATGTTATAAAAATTGACTAATGTTTGTTTTGATTTATTTGTAGGTTCAAGCCCAAGCTCAAGTCCATCCTCCGTTTGATGCAACCCGAGCTCCACATGCAGCCCACAATGGACCTACCTGAGCCCCCTCTTCAAGACCAACCCGAGCCTTCCATTTGGAGCAGCACACCATGCTACCCGAGCCTCCATGCAAGCCTACCCGAGCCCACCAAGCAGCCCACCAAGCAGCCCACCAAGTAGCCCATTATGAATCCCATGCGGTGCCGGCCACTCACATGCATACACCTTGCCACCTTTACATGGCCGGCCTCCCCTCTCTCTCCCATTTATTATTTTCTCCCCACTTTATTCCTCATTCACCCCTTCTTTCCCTCTCTCTCATGCTCATTTAAGACTCATTCATTCCCCCTCTCTATTTTATATTTTTATTTTCATTCCCTTAAATACAATACATTGAACCTCCTCTTTTCTCTCTCCCCTTCATTAATTATCATGCATGAACCCTTCCACATACATGGCCGGCCACCCCCCTTGTCCCCTCATCTTCACTTCATTCTAGAACCTTCTCCCTCACCTATAAAAGGAACCCATGTCTCATGTATTTGGCAAGTTAGATTTTGTAGAGAGCAAGTGAGAGTTCTTTTCTTATTTTATTGTTAAGTTTTTATTGTAACATGCTTAGCTAATTTTGTTTTGTGCCCGATTGTGATGAACTTTGCGATGAAATAACGCTTCTTTTTTTTTATGTTTGCAATTGTATTTTTCTATTTTTTGATCCGACCTTGAATTATTTCGTATCGACTCCGTATTTCTAGTATACGGTAGTAGATTCCGATCTCATATTTGAGTAGCCAAGAGGCTCGTGAATGTGAAAGATCACTCAAGGAAGGAAGGAGTTGCACGCAACCCTAGAGATAGGATTAAGTAAATCCTCCGGATTGGAGTCAAATCCAATAGTGCGGGTCACTTCAGTAATGCGACTTTAGGCCATTTTGACTTGTAAAGAGATTTCGGTGAAAACATCTATAAGTTAGGGGATTTAATGCTCTAGCGAGATTACTTCCTAATATCGGATCCGTCACGGTCTTAATAGAATTGCAAATGTTAAACTAATTTATTTCGTTATTTTATTTCAAAGCGAATCGTCTATCGAGCACTCTTTTGCAATAGTTTATTTCTCTTTTAACTAAGTTTATTTTATTTTATTTTAAAAACCCATCAATCATTCAGTAGGATAATAGAATCGTTGTGAGTAATAGTACTTGCCTGCTCCGAGTTTTTATACAACATTGATTTATTTATATCACTATACTATAAAATGATAGGTACACTTGCCTATTCGGATTGTAGTCCGTGAGACGATTTTTACGCATCAGTATCCAGAAGGGATAGTGGAGGATGTGCTTGTTAAAATAGACAAATTCATCTTCCCGGTGGATTTTGTAATTTTAGACATTGAAGAGGATGCCAAAGTACCCCTTATATTCGGCCACCCCTTCCTTGCCACCTCTCGCGCAATTATTGACGTAAGTGATGGAAAGCTCCTCCTTCAAGTTGGAGATGATGAAGTCACTTTTTGTATAAATCCCTCGATGCGTATTACATTAGCAAATGATGATTCCTGCTTCTACCTAGAGGAATGTTTTGAAAATGAATTTTCTGCACCACCAGAGTCAGTACCTTCATCATATGATAAACCCATTATCGCCAAGCTCTTCTGCTTTGAAGAAGTCTCTCACCCCACATCACTTGAACCACTACACATCAAAACTCTACAAATTATAACCTCTTGTGAGGAACCACCCACCTTAGAGTTGAAGCAACTCCCCCTCATCTAAAATATCTCTTTTTAGAGAGCAACTCTTAGCTACCCATAATCAACTCCTCTGATTTAAGTAACTCAGAATTTTTTTAGTTGGCTCTAGTTTTCAGAAATCAACGCCACACAATTTTATGGCAGCTATCCGATATAAAGGGATCAAACCCTCATTCTGTACCCACAAGATCTTCTTGGAAGATAATTCCCGCAATATTGTCCAACCCCAACGATGACTAAATCTGAATATGAAGGAAGTCGTGAAGGCAGAGGTGATCAAACTTCTAGATGAAGGAATCATCTATCCCATCTCCGATAGTACTTGGGTTAGCCCAGTACAAGTCATACCAAAGAAAGGCAACACAATTGTGGTCGCCAACGAAAACAATGAAATAATTCCAACACGTACTATTACAGGTTAGCAAATGTGCATCGATTATCAAAAACTTAATGATGCCACCTAAAAAGACCATTTTCGTTACCTTTTATCGATCAAATCTTAGAACGCTTCTCCGGTCACTCTTTTTACTACTTTCTTGATGGTCTCTCAGGATACTTCCAAATCCCTATTTTACTCGAGGACCAAGAGAAGACCACATTCACTTGTCCGTTTGGCACCTCCACTTATAGAAGGATGCCATTTGGTTTATGCAACACACCAGCTACATTTTAGAGATGTATGCTGTAATTTTTGATGAGTTTGTAGAAGAGGTGATGGAAGTCTTCATGGATGACTTCTCGGTCTTTAGTAGTTCATTTAAAAACTATTTAAAAAATCTTGAGCATGTGCTTATCCATTGTGAGGAGAATAACTTAGCTCTCAATTGGGAGAAGTGCCACTTTATGGTCTGAGAGGGATTGGTCCTCGGCCATAAGATTTCGGGAAAAGGGATCGAGGTCGACTTTGCCAAGATCGAGGTTATTAAAAAACTCCCCCTCCAACGAATATTAAAGAAATTCGTAGTTTCTTTGGCCACGCAGGGTTTTGTCGGCGCTTTATTCAAATTTTTTCCTAAATCACCAAGCCGTGAACCCATCTTCTTGAAAAAGAGTCTTCTTTCATCTTTGATGATGAGTGTATTTTTTCATTTAATCTAATTAATGAAAAGTTAGTAAATTATCTGATCCTAGTTGCACCGAATTGGTTGCTCCCATTTGAAATTATGTGCGATGCGAGTGACATTGTAGTCCGCGATGTTTTAGGAAAACAAGTGAATAAGTTCTTTCACCCGATTTATTATGCCAGCAAGACACTCACGTATGTACACGCCAACTACACCACCACTGAAAAGGAGCATCTAGCGATCGTGTTTGCATTCGATAAGTTTAGGTCATACATCACTCTCTCGAAAGTTGTCGTCTTTACGGATCACTCCGCCCTTAGGTATTTATTAAGTAAAATATATGCCAAGCCCTGCCTTTTGGATGGATCCTCCTTTTGCAAAAGTTTGACTTAGAGTTCCAGGATAAGAGGAGTGAAGAAATTTTGGCGGCCGACCATTTATCTCGTTTAGAGAATCCCGCTAGTGAAGAATTAGTGGAGGCCGATATTAATGATAAATTTCCTGAAGAGCGCCTCCTTGCTCTCGAAAATCTAAATTTTTTTTCCACACCATGGTTCGCCGATTTGGCTAATTATTAAGTAGCCCGGGTCTTGCCGAAAGAATTCTCAAGTCAGCAAAAGAAGAAATTCTTTTCTGACTTAAAGAATTACTTTCGGAAGGCCCCTTCTTATTTCGTGTCTGTGCAGAACAAGTAGTGAGATGTTGTGTTTCAAGTGAGGAATGATTGCAGATATTGCGGCACTGCCACGAGGGACTAACAAGTGGTCATTATCATGCAAACCGCACCACAAGTAAGGTGCTAGAGGTGGGATTTTATTGGCCCATGCTCTTTTAGGATGCTCACTTCTTTGTGAGTACTTGCGACAGATGCCAACGATCAGGTAATATCTCTCGCCGGGATGAGATGCCTGAAATTCTTTTCTTAGAGTGAAAAATTTTCGATCTTTAGGGCATTGATTTCGTTGGACCTCTCCCTCCCTCTTATCAAAATAAATATATTCTCATCGATGTTGACTACGTATCAAGGTAGGCGGAAGCGCAAGATCTCCCCACCAACAATGTGCGAGTTGTAGTTAATTTTCTAAAAAAGTTATTTTTTCGATTTGGCATGCCACACACCATCGTTAGTGATAGGGGCACCCACTTTTGCAATAGCCAATTTGCCAAAATTTTGGCAAAATATAGTGTCATGCATAAACTATCCACCGCCTATCACCCCAGACGAGCGGTCATGTCGAGGTCGTTAATCGTGAGCTAAAAAGCATTTTAGAGAATACTGTTTCAATGAATATGAAGGATTGGGCACTAAAGCTCGATAATGCGCTATGGGACTATCAAACAATGTATAAGACAGCGATCGGCTGCACGCCGTATCGATTGGTTTATGGTTAAGCTTGCCACCAAACGGTCAAGTTTGAGCACTGTGCATTATGGGCACTCAAATTATTGAATTTAGATCCTACCCTAGCTGCTGAACAACGAAAATTTCAACTGAATGAACTTGATGAGTGGCGCGCAAGCGCGTACGAGAGAAATAAGCTTTATAAAGAGCGAACAAAATTTTATCACGATAAAAATATAAAATTTCCTAAAACTTTTTCGCCGGGCGATCTCGTCCTTCTTTATAACTCTCATCTTCGCATCTTTATAGGAAAATTAAAATCGCGATGGTATGGCCCCTTTATCATTAAAGAGGCTTGACCATATGGGACGGTTCTCATTTCCCACCCAGAAAAAGGCTCTTTTAAAGTGAACGGACACCACCTTAAGTCATACCGCCCAGGAGACACATCGTTTGTGAAGAGTGATTTGTACAACCTTCCACCCTAAATATTCGTTCCCGCCATATGGTTCAAGCTACACGACCTTAAACAAAGTGCTTTGGGGAGGCACCCCAAAACTTTATCTTCTTATTTCTATTTTCTTTGTTTTAACATGTTTTTGCAGGTTTCCTTCTAGCCTCCTCGACTTAACTATCAGGGACGTCCTCTTTACTCTCTTCTTCTTTTATTGCATTTTTATTACTTCGTAATTTGTTTTAAACATTTGGGATAATGTTTAACTTTAAGTATGAGGGTATAATACCTTAATCTAAATAATAAAAAAAAGCTATACAATCCAAAAATAAAAAAAGATGCAATATTTTTCTTTTCTTTCCCTTGTCTTTATCATTTACAAAACAAAAATATAATAAAAAAAATATATTACATAAAACTCAAGTAAAATTATTAATAATTTGAGTTAATTTTTTGCTAAATCATTTAGTACCCCATAAATTTGCATTTTCTTGTTTTTATTCATTTATGTACTTGTTTAGTTAATATAAATAAGATTAACTTTCATGTTGTCAATGTTTCATGAGTAATATGTTGACTCATGTAGTGTTTCTAATTAAAGTACATGTTATTTTTGAAAAACTCTCTTAAAAATTTGCACTTTTTCATAGCCATTTTTTCTTTATGTTTTTCACTATTACAAAATCTTCCATCCCTTGTTTTCTCTATTAAAAATCTTTGAAATGATTGATTAGTGTTAAGTATAGTAGATGCGAACCGATCTAGATACTTATTATCTTCATTTTTCATGAAAGGTCAATTATCTTTATTTTCTATTCAGAATTTTCTTCTCTTGAAATCTTTCAATACTTTGCTTTAAGTAGACTAAAGAGCATGAATATGATCTAGGCATCCTTTTGATCAGTTTGAGCTTTTATATCCCAAACCTTATATTCTTAATCATTACTAGCCACGCTGTGCCTTTTCCATTTTCTTTGAGCCTACTTATTTCTCACCAAAGCCATATAGCTTACCCATTTTGCACACGTAAAACTTCTGAGCTTTATTTGTCACTTGTGTGTACTACTTTTTGTGAAAATGGTGGAGATTTGTATTATATCTCAATTGCTACAAAAGAGGAAAGAGAAAAAAGGGGAAAACTTAATTAATTCAAAAGAAGGAAGAAGATATGACATATATTTATATATATACGCAAAAAAATGATTATGAATGACATTTTAACCCCAACTTTATATTGCAAAATTACATGGGGTGTAAAAATTTTATTTTCTAGCAACAAGTTCTTTGCAAAGCTCTTCTTTTTTGTTTTAAGTGTGTTTTACCCTTCATGTTTATCTTTTGAACTCCACACCCTTAAAACCTAAGCTAAAAAGTTACACCTAACGAAAGTCCTTTTGATTCATGCTTCCAAGGTTTATCCTTAGTACGACAGCGAGAAAGTAAATTGAGTATGTTTTTAGGTAACAGTATTGATCTTTGAATTAGATTGATATGATTATAAAATGTCTCTTAGATTTTAGTAGCAACTCAATATCTGTTTCATTCATCACATTACTCAATTTTTAATTTTGCTTAAAACATGGTGTGATTTATTTTTATGATAGTAAAAATAGTAAAACTTTGTGCCAAGACTAAGTAAGAATATTTAGGGTTTTTTCATAATTTCTCTGCCTTAATTTTGCATCATACTGGTGTTTGGCATAGCCAATTTGTGTGGTTAGTCCTTTTTTATCTTTGCTAGCTCGTATGTCTTTGCTTGAGGACAAGCAAAATAATAAGTTTGAGGGAATTTGATGATGCATAATTTGACCTAAGTTATTAATACAAAATCTAAATAATCTAATATAAATATATATATATATATATTGTTAATTATATCTATTAAAATATATCATTTTGAAAGTATTTAGTTTCAAGGGTAGTTAAACACCTAGAGGGGGGGGGGGGGTGAATAGGTTTTTGGTCTCTTTTTGATTTTCCTTCTTTAAGTGTGTTGTGAGTTAGTATTTTTCAGCTTTCAAGACACACCACAAAAGCACACACATAATTTATAATGGTTCCCCAGATTATGGGTACATCCACTATCCCTCCCACCTTTCTAATAGTTTGTTAGATAAGACACTTCTCCAAAACTAAGCTTCTAAGTGCTTACAAATCAGATCCCTCTAGATCTCTCAGTCTCCTCCAAAACTTACCTTAGGTAAAAAGACCTACCTCAGAGCAAGCTTGCTCCTACAACTAAGTGACCCAAAGATCACCTACCTCATACTAAATCAATAGTCCTATAGCTCTGGCTAGGAGGGTAGCCCTACAAATCAGAGAGAATGAATCTCAAACATCTCAGGCCAAAGGCCCGACCTTAAATCCACAACTGGATTCTACAACTCAGGCACAAAGGCCCTACCACTCAGAGAGAATGACTCTCGTGCCTAAAGTAAACCGCCCTACCTCAGATCCACACAGGATCCTAGCTCAAGCACACAGGACCTACCACTCAGATCAACAAATGATCCTACACTCAGCCTTTATAAAAAAGGCCTACAACTCATATCAAAAGGATCCTATAGAAGATAAAGGTTGGTGATGATGTTTTGACTCCACAGAAATATCTCTAAGCCTTCTGCTTCCTGAGTTAAGAAAATATCATCCCTAACTTTCTTCACAACAACAAAAAAGATGGTCTATACTAAACTACTGCTTATGCTAGAAGAAACTCAGAAACATAGTTTTTTGATCTTGCTGAAGAAGACAATGATTTCACAGTTCTTTGTATTCTTATTTCAGCAAACCTTGAATGCAGGAACCAGATAGCTCTACATCTTCTTCTTTCTTAAAAAACTCTTTTGAACTTGCTGTAGCAGGTGAAGATCGCAAAAGCTAACTGCTGGAACTTTTGGATTAGCAGGTTTGAAATTTAGCTTCAAGCTTTGCAATAATGGCGAGAGGAAGAAGAAGATGTTCCGCCTCTTTGCGAAAAGATAAACCCTAAAAGTTGATTTGCTTTTGCCGATCTCTATCCTTTATCTTCTTCCGTCCAACAGCTATTTTACCCGTGTGCCCCACTTAAGTTGTTGGCTGCAACTTTGCTTTTATATAAAAAGTCATACAGTAGGCCCGCGACACCATTTGTCATGTACTGTAGACTTCCCGCAAAATTTTGAACTTTGCTGACATTTGCTGACATCAGCATCTGTAGACTTAGACAAATTCAGCTACTTCATCCCAAGCATTTAGTGCGTTGAGTGAATAGCCTTCACTATGCGCAAAAACCCTTAGTCAAAAAATCTATACTGCCAGCCGTTGAGTGCGTTGAGTGAACCTTCATCACTCAACGAATTTGTACTTAGCCAATTACTAGTGCACTGCTAGGTGTTGAGTGCGTTGAGTGAATGACCTTCACTCAACGCTTTTGTCTTTAGACAATCTTCCTGCTGTTTAGGGGTTGAGTGCGTTGAGTGAGCCTTTATCACTCAACGCTTCTAGACTTAGACACTTCTCTGAATGTCGGCCATCTTGCTGAGGCGTTGAGTGAACTGCCTTCACTTAACGCTTCTATACTTAGTCGATTTCCATCTTTATGAATGCGTTGAGCGAGCCTTCATCACTGAATTCTTTTGCCTTTGTCTGTCTTCTTTGATAAGGCGTTGAGTTAACTGCCTTAACTCAACGCTTCTGTACTTAGCCGATTTTTGATGATCTTACATTGAGTGAACTGTCCTCACTCAACTCATTTGGAGTTAGACAGAATTTTTTGTCTATATCTTATTAAGCTTTGAATGAGCACTGGTCTATCGACGCTTTCTTCTTTGGGTGTTGTGTGAGCTGTCCTCACTCAATGCTTCTGGAATTAGCCATAATTCTTTGCAGATTCTTCAAAGGCTTTGACTTCTTGTTCTTGACTCAATGCTTCTTTCTTCAGGCGTTGAGTGAGCTGTCCTCACTCAATGATTCTGGACTTAGTCGAATTTCTTCCTTACCAATGCTGAAGATTTGACAGACTGAGCTTTACTCGACGTCTCATGCTATATGGTGTCGAGTGAACCACCTTAACTCGTGGACTTAGCTGCAAATATGCTTTACAAACTGTTTGCACTTTGACTATGCATGCTTTACTCTGCGCTTCTTGGCATCTAGCATTGAGTGAACTAACTTCTCTCAACGCCTGTGTACTTAGATAAATTTCTATCTATCCAACATTCTTTCTTAATATCTGGCGTTGAGTGAACTGGCTTTACTCGACGCCTGTGAACTTAGACAAATTTCTTTCTCTCCACCTTCCTTCATTGTGACCACCTGTCACAATCACTTAGACAAACTGTCTAAACTTGTTCCAAGGAACATCCTGCACATAATTAACTTGAACAACATCAAATACAATTATTCTCTTAGTATTAATTGTGATGCCTCTTTAAATCTAGGGAACTTTGAGGGTAATATTCCCAACAATCTCCCCCTATTTAAAGAAGGAAGACTGTTGGAACACCCTATTACTATTTGGACCAGGATGACTATATTTCTATAGGGATTGTGTGCTGTGACCTCCATGTTGTTATAAAGGTCACATAGGCTAGTTAGAGTAGTCTTCAGCTCGACGCATAGTCGACTTCAGCTCGACGCAGAGTCGATCTCAGCTCGATGCAGAGTCGACCTCTGCTCGACGCAGAGTCGACCTCAGCTCGACGCAGAGTCGACCTCAGCTCGACGTGGAGTCGACCTCAGCTCGACGTTCCGTCGAACCCAGTTCTACTTACAGAAAACACTCTCTGGCCGACGTGTGTCGTGCTCAGATCGACGTTTTATTGTGAGCTCGATGCTTTTCAGACCGCCGTCAGTTTTGGATAGGAATTCAAATTCCTTCTGACAGACAATTAATGCTGAAGATTTATTGGCCGTTACAGCATATCTGGTGCATGGCTCAAGGAATTTTCTAAGGAATGTCTGCCTGTCATTTCCTTTGAGGCATGGACAGTTAAGGAAAGCAATTAATGCTGTCTTCCAACGGCTATCAAAGTGAAGGAAGAAGAAGACTCAAGCATATAATTCTTTTTTCTTTCAATTCTACATGAGACACAGAGAATATACAGAACAAAAAAGGAGAATAACAATACAAGACTTCAGATCTCTTTGCTCTCTGTGACATTGTGTTGAAAGGCTAACTCACAGAAAATCTGATTGCTTCAGACACCTCCATCCAACTCTATTGGATCATCCTTTGCTGGAGCAAATCAGATCTTTGAAGACCTGTCACCCTTGTGCAGAGCTCTCCTTCCTGAACCTCATCTTGATCTCAGGGGGAGCTTTGACAACAACTTCAGATCCACTTCTGCTTCTCTTTGCTTGTTGAATAGAGAAGACAACATCATCTCTTTTTCTTTTTCTTTCTGTACAGGGTTTTAACTCCCTTCAAAAGTTACTTTTGGTTTTGCTGAAACCTGGTCAAAATCAGCTCTGTTGGTTTGTGAGAACCTGATCAAAAACTCTCTGGTGCTCAAGACACCTGATCAACTCATCTTGAAGTGGATTCCTATCAAGGGTGATAGAAGAGTGGATGTACCCAGATTTGGGGAACCACTATAGCTCCTTGTGTCGTCTGGATTGCTTGTCTCTTTGTGTTTTGCTTTGTGCTGTGAATACCTTTTTACTCTGATTATTTACTCTAGCACCTTACACTAAGTAAATTCAAACCTTCTCTACACACAAATTTATATTTGGAAAATTATTTTAAATAACTCTATTCACCCCCCTCTAGAGTTAGGAGTGATCTTATCCTGCACTTTCAATTGGTATCAGAGGCAGGTTGATCATTTATACAGGCTAACCCCTGGATCAAAAGATCCCTGATAAGATCATTTCTCTCAAAGGATTATTTTCCTTAGTTTTACTTCTCTTTAAAACTCATGGCACAAAACAAGGACCTTGCTAGCACCAGACCTCCTATGTGCAATCTATCTAAGTTTGCACTATGGAAGGCAAGGATTAGGCTTTACATGAACTCTTTTGATGAAGACATTTTTAACTCTGTGTTGACAGATTGTCCAAGACCTCCCACAGGAACAAGCACATCAGCTGTTCCTCCTCCTTCAGGAACTGATGCTGACATAAAGAAGTGGAGGGCAGCAGATGCTAAAGCCATGAACATCTTGGCTCAAACCATGTCAGATGACATTTTCCAGAAGGTAGTTGAATGCACTACTGCCAAAGCAATCTGGGAAAAGCTGTCAGAAATTGTATCAGGTTCTGCAGATGAAAGAAAGGATAGGAGATCCTACCTGATCACACAGTATGAGAATTTCAAGAAGGCAGAGTCTGAGTCAGTTGCTGACATGTACAACAGACTGAGTCTGATCATAAGTGAGCTTAGATCACTAGAGAAGGACATATCTCTCACTGAGATAAATGACAAAATACTGACTTGTTTCCCTAGCTCTTGGGACTCAAGAATATGGTCAATTAAAGATGGAAGAAATGTCTGTGAGTTATCCACAGAAGCTCTTCTAGGGAAGCTCAAGAGTTATGAGCAATTCATTAAGAAGAGAGAAGAAGAGCAGAAGACATCCACACCAACAGAAAAGGTTGAGAAAACCATTGCCTTCAAAGCACAGGAAGAAGAACCTAAAGAAAAGGTGTTGGGAAAAGAAGAGCTTATGAGCCTACTGGTCAAAAGGTTCAATAAGCTAAATAAAAGGAACTTCAGAAGATGGTCATCCAAAGACAAAGACAAGCCAAGGTATGACAGATCTAATAATAAAGATATTATCTGCTTTGGCTGCAGGAAACCAGGACACATCTTCCCAAACTGTCCAGAAAATCAAGACAAGGACAGAAGGGACAAAAAGGAAAGAAAGGATAAAAGGAAGGATAAGGAGTCAAGGAAATACCATGACAAGCCTTCCTCCAGCAACAACAAGCACACCAGAAAAGGATTTGTGGCTGAATCCTGGAGTGACTCTGATGAGTCTGATTCATCATCCAGTTCTAGTGATGATGAGGATGATGCAGAAGAAAAGGGATTCTGCATGATAGCCATCAGTGCATCTCAAAAGAACACTGATTCAGAGCCTGATGCTGACTACCCATCTGATCAGGAACTTACTGAGGATCAGGTAATAGATTCATTTGACTTTACTTCTGATGATTTCAAATCTGAGTTTAAATCTATGTGCATTGACTTGATTGAGTCTCAAAAGCTGATTAAAACTCTAAATGAACAATTAATTGAATGCAAATCCATTAACTCAGATAATCTTAGACTCTTAGAAGAGTTGAAGCAGTGTGGGGAGGAGATAACTTCACTAAAAAGTGAGCTATCTAAGGCCAAACAATTTGAAGAAACCCTTAATGGGAGAAGTATCAAATTGATGGACATCACAAGTACAGTGAACTCAAGATTGAATGGTTCACTGGGCTTGGGTGCTTCATCCAGCAAACCCATAGTGCTAACAACTCCAATCAAATTTACCAGTGAGAAAGGTAAAGGAGTCTTGATAGTGGCTAGGAAGAATGCTGACTTAACCCAGGAAACTGGACAACAATCGTCGAACGAAGCTCGACGGACGTCGACCAGAGCTCGACGTAATCGCAAGAAAACGTCGAACTCAGGTCGACGCCCTCTACCCTCTGAACAAAGCAAGACCTTGCCGTCGAACGGAGCTCGACGCACTCACTTGAGTCCGTCGACCGAAGCTCGACGTGCGTCGAGCCGAGTTCAGAGCAAAACCCAGTTCTCAAGGGTTAATTCAAATTTCAATTCTAGCTCCACATCTCATTACTTTAACCCTTATGCTGAATGGATCATACCTCCTAGAAGATATCATCCTGCAGGCTATAAGAGTCAACCTGAGATGTCTTTTATTTCAGAATTTAAAGGATATCAAGAAAGGCCCAAGGTAAACTGGGTCAAAAACAATTGATTTGTTGTATGTGCAGATAAAGACCTATCCAATTGAGAACCAGCAGTGGTACTTGGATAGTGGGTGCTCAAAGCACATGACTGGCAACAAGGAAAACCTTGTGTCCTTCAAAGCCAAACATGGACCCAAAGTAATCTTTGGAGATTCAAATTTTGGACAAACAAAAGGCTATGGCCAAGTCAAGATAGGGTCAATCACATTTAAGAAAGTGGCCTATGTGGAAGGACTGAAGCACAACTTAATCAGCATCAGCCAGCTATGTGATGCTGGTTATCAGGTTTGGTTTACCAACTCAGCATGCAATATTACATTAAATAACAACATTGTCTTAATTGGTAATAGACAAGATAACATATATTTAGTTGACTTCAATTCATCTAAAGTAGATATTTGCTTATTTAATTCCCTTAGCAACCCCAATGAACTTTGGCATAAAAGACTAGGACATGTGAACCTTAGAACCATTGCTAAGTTATCCCAAGACAACCTTGTTAGAGGACTACCTTCTGGTCCCTACAAGAAGGAAGGACTTTGCAAGGCCTGTCAGTTAGGCAAGCAAACTAAAAACAGTTTCAAGTCACTTAATAAGAGTGACTCACCTAGAATTTTGTACTTACTGCACATGGACCTTTTTGGACCAATTAATGTACAAAGCCTAGGATGGAAATCTTATGCTTTAGTAATTGTAGATGACTTCTCTAGATTCACTTGGGTGTTCTTTCTGAGGAAGAAGTCTGATAACTTCAAGATTTTGACAGATTTTCTCAAAGGCATACAGATTGAGTTCAATACTCACATTGCCCTGATCAGAAGTGATCATGGGACAGAGTTTGATTCTCTTCTTATGCTAGAGTTCTGCCAGAATGAAGGTATCAGGCATACTTTCTCAGCTCCCAGAACTCCTCAACAAAATGGGGTAGTTGAAAGGAAAAACAGAACCCTTATTGAATCTGCCACAACATTGTTGACAGATGCTCACCTTCCTCTAACCTTTTGGGCAGAGGCTGTGAACACCTCCAACTATATTCTGAATAGAAGCCTGATACATAAGCTAAAGGGTAAGACTCCCTATGAGTTACTCAAAGGGAAGAAACCTAAAGTGAATTATTTCAAAATTTTTGGTTGCATTTGTTTCATTCACAATAATGACAAGAAATACCTAGCTAAATTTGAAGCCAAAGCTGATGAAGGAGTGTTTCTGGGGTACTCCTTGACTAGCAAGGCTTATAGGGTTTTTAACAAGTGCACAAATAAAATTGAAGAATCCATGCATGTTACATTTGATGAAACTAACATGTTTTATAAGGAGAAGGAGACTTCTACCATAAGCAATTTGCAGGAACACTCAATTTCAGAGAATCTGAAGCAGCTTACCATCACAAACAAAGGGTCATCACCTTCACCAATTCAACAAGTCACTGAACTTAGTGACAATGAAGAGGAATTTCAAGTACTGGAAAGTTCAAAGGGCCAACAGAGTGAAGAACCAGTTGTTGTTCCACAAGAGGAAACAACAACACAGGTTGGTGCATCATCAACACCCCTTGTTGATCTAGCAACAACAAGAAATCACCCAATCTCACAAGTAATTGGAGATATCTCAGTGGGTGTGCAAACAAGGAATCAAGTTAATCAAAATATTATGCACACCTGCTTTCTTTCTCAAATTGAGCCTCAAACCATACAAGATGCAGAGCAAGATCCAAACTGGATCATTGCAATGCAAGAAGAGTTGAATCAATTTGAGAGGAATAAAGTTTGGGAATTAGTACCAAGACCAAGGAACCAGCAAATTGTTGGAACAAAATGGGTATTCAGGAACAAATTGGATGATCAAGGAATAATTGTGAGAAACAAGGCAAGACTTGTTGCACAAGGATATTGCCAAGAAGAAGGAATTGATTATGACCAAACCTTTGCACCAGTTGCAAGGTTGGAGGCCATAAGAATCTTCCTTGCATATGCAGCTCACAAGAGATTCAAGGTATATCAGATGGATGTCAAGAGTGCATTCCTCAATGGAGACATCAAGGAAGAAGTCTATGTAAAGCAACCTCCAGGTTTTATCTCTCCAACTTTTCCTGATCATGTATTCAAACTGCATAAAGCTTTATATGGTCTCAAGCAAGCTCCTAGAGCATGGTATGAGACCTTAGCTTGTTTTCTGTTAGAAAATGATTTTAAAAGGGGTAGAGTAGACCAAACTCTTTTTGTTAGAACCCATAGGTCCCACACCCTACTAGTACAAGTTTATGTAGACGACATCATATTTGGGTCTACTGATTCAAACTTATGCAAAAAGTTCTCACAACTTATGCACTCAAAGTTTGAAATGAGTAGCATGGGTGAGCTTGCTTTCTTTCTTGGATTGCAAGTTAAACAACATGTGGATGGCATTTTCATTTCTCAAACCAAGTATGCAAGAGAACTGGTTAAGAAATTTGGAATGTCTGAAGCATCCTCCATGAAAACACCTATGCCTACAAATGCTGTTTTAGATGCTGATGAATCTGGAAAACCAGTTGATCAGACAAACTATAGAGCAATCATTGGCTCATTACTTTATCTAACAGCTACTAGACCAGATATAATGTTTGCTACATGCATTTGTGCTAGATTCCAAGTAAGCCCTAGAGAGTCCCACCTCACATTAGTTAAGAGGATTCTTAGGTATGTAATAAGTTGTCCTAATCTAGGTCTCTGGTATCCACATGACTCAGGATTTGATCTAACTGGATTTTCAGATTCTGATTATGCTGGATGTAGAGTAGACAGGAAAAGCACCAGTGGAACTTGTCAATTCCTTGGTGATAGACTTGTCTCCTGGTTCTGTAAGAAACAAACCTCTGTGTCCACATCAACTGCTGAAGCTGAGTATATGGCTGCAGGCAGTTGTTGCTCACAGATTTTGTGGATTCAAAACCAGCTCCTAGACTATGGCTACAACTTAGAGATGTCTAAAATCTTTTGTGATAATACCAGTGCAATATCTATTGCTCAAAATCCAGTTCTCCATAGTAGGACTAAGCACATAGAAATCAGACATCACTTCTTAAGGGATAATGTAGAAAAGAAGAAAATTGCACTAGAATACATTTCCACTGAATTACAGAGAGGAGATATTTTCACCAAACCCTTGGATGAAAAGAAGCACTTCTTTTTCCTCAATCAGTTGGGAATGCTAGATGGAGACAGCTTAAAATAAAACTCCAAGATTTTGAAACCCATAACAAACAGGAATAGGAAAAATTTCATTTTAAAATTTCCTATCTGAGTGGTTGTTCTGAGCTCTGAACTAAGCTCGACGCGGCGTCGAACGGAGATCGACGGTCCGTCGCCCTCAAAAGCGTCGAACGTCGAACTCAGCTTCTAGCGTCGAACTAAGTTCACAGCTCCCTGGCTTCTTGAGTTTCTCTCTCCCCGGTCGACGTCTTCGTTCAACGTCGACCTGAGCTCGACGTACAGCTTCAGCCAAAGCGTCGAACGTCGACCTAAGCTGGACGCTGTTGAGTCGTTTCAGTTCTCCTAGAGCCCTTGAGCGTCGAACTGAGCTCGACGTTCTTTCCTTTTCTGCGTCGAACCCTAAGTATAAAATGATTTTTTTCCCCGTCGTTCGCAGTTGCGCATTCATATTTCTCTGCTCAAGCTTTCTCCCTCCAAATACTATACTTTTGATCTTGGAAGGTATTCTTTCTTTTGCAGGACAATGGCAATCACAGCAGGAGCTCTGGCGGCCATGAAGTTCGACTCTGGTTTCGACATTGACTTCGATTCGTTTGATGGATCTCCACAACACTTTCTGGATATACTGAATCTTTTCAAGGAGCAGCAACTAGTCCACTTTATGTCTACTAGGATACCCCTTCCAGAATCAGAAATTAAAGAATGGTGTCTTACAGCAATTGTTTCAGATAACAACTCTTTGACTGGGAAGATTTCAGGAAATGAGGTAGCCATCTCACCTCAAGTCATTACAGAAGCCTTCAACTTTGCTGCTGGAGATGATGACATAGAACTATCAGTGGAAGAATATACTTTGATGCTGGACAGGATGGGGCATGCTGCTGGTAACCCCTCTAAACTCCTTAAAATTAACCTAGCAATTGAGTATAGGTTATTAGCAGATATAACTGGAAAAGTGATCTGTGCAAAGAGGACTGCACATGATGCAATAACAAGGCATCAGTTTTGCCTTATGGCTGCACTAATGGATAAGAAACATCCCAACTGGGGATTAATTGTGTTTGAAATGCTTAAGAAAAAGTTGGATAAAAACTCTGTCCATTTTGGAAGAGTTCTTGGGTTGATTCTCAACCACTGCTGCCCCCAACTGCTTGTGTCCTCAAAGAAGCACATCAATGCTTCCAAGAGGCTCACATGTGCTCTAATTGGCAAATGGGACAGGAGAATTGTGAATCCCAGGGCTGCTGCAGCAATGAAATCTTCTGCAGACACCAGGACTGTAGAGGTCTCTCACCCTCAGTCCACTGGTCCAGAAGTAGGGACCATGCCAGCCCCCTCTCTCACCCTTCCATCCACCTTCATCCCCTCAACCACAATTATCTCATCCACTCAAACTCTCCCCTCCTCCATATCTATCATTGCCTCCTCTCTTCCACCTCTCACTACTTTCCTCCCCATAAACTTGGATTCCACCCCTCATGAGGATCTCTTTTCTTTTGACATGCATGAAGACTCCTTCATGGATGCCTCTACCTCCTCTCCTCATGACTTCCTCCATCCCTCTACTTTTTCAGACTTACTCTTCTCCTCCATTCAGGAACCAGTTACACCTCCTCTGTCTGCACCTCTCTCAACATCTTCCTCATTTACAGTTTCTGCTACTCCATCTACCTCTACTCAAGTTCCCCTTGAGCAAGTAGCTCTCCTCACCCTAGCCAATCAAATTTTTGACCTTCTGTCTCCAAGGCTCTCCTCCATCCTGGATGCCAAGCTGGCTCCTCTCATTCTTTCCCTGAGCACTCTTTCTGCCTCTGTATCCTCCCTTTCCTCTCAGTTGGCATGCCCTTCTTCTGGGGGCCTAGAGTCAGCTACCACTGATTCTAGGCAGGGGGAGATGTCAGCAGAAGAAGAGCTCCCTTAGACATTCAGTCTTTGGCAGCTTCTGTTCAGAGTTTCTCTCCTCCAGCTTCAATACAAGAAGATCTATCCAGGGCTATTGTCCCTCTTCAGAAGGCCTTGACTTCTGATATAGCAGTGGTAGCAGTGGCTCCTGCTAGTGTTTAAATTGATTTGTTAGATCCTGTTGAGACTTCAGGTGAAGTGATTGAGACACCTGATGCTGCAGAGGCCCATATTTCCCAAGCCCTTCAGGAACCAGCCTCTTCAGCCTCTATGGCTCCTGAGGCTGTGCCCTCTCCTGCAGTGGTTGCTTCCTCCTCCGCACTGACAGCAGAGCTTCCTTCAGTCTCCTCCTCAGCAGCTCCAGCCTCCATCAGCTTTCCCATCTCCAAAAGAAAGTATATAGATCCATATGAAGAATCACAAAGTTCTGAAGATGAGTTTGCTACAGATTCTGATGACTCCTCTACAACTATTGCAAGGAAGAGGAAAGCCAGATCAAAAGCCATGAAAAGAGTACCTCCTGCCAGAGCTACAGATCATGACATTCCCTATTACATCAAATATAATTGTGAAATCACAGAACCATGGATGCAGTACTCTCAGAATCAGAGAAAAGCTATGAAACAGAAGAGAAAATTCAATGAGGGACCAACTAAACCAGTCCATCAGCCTCCACCTCCACCTCCTCCAGATACAGGTGCAGGTACTGGTCTATCTTCCTCTTCAGCACCTTCAGCTCTACATGGAAAGACTTATCAAGCCAGAAGACATCAAGGAGATAGCCAGCAAAGGGGAGGTCAACAAAGAGGAAATTATAGAGGCAGGCAGTCCAGAGGAAGATCAGGCTCTCAACCTTATCAAAGGGGAGGAGCCATTGATCCAACCTCTGGGCCCTATCCTTACAGGCCTAGAGTTGACCTCACCCCCAAGAACTTCTCAAGAAACATCCTCTAACAAATTTGAACCTGCAGTACCCTTTGAAGATCCTACCAAAACTCCTGCTTACTGGAAAGCTAGGATGACAGAGATGGCTGCTCTAAATGAAATTAACAAAGCCAGAGAAAGAGGACTGGACACCTCTCATATCAGTACTATGTCAGAGCAAAGAAGAGAGGAATTGGAAAAGTATAGCTCAAAGAAATTTTTCGATTCAGACAGATACATGGAACTCCACCCTGCAGCTGTACCACCCAGTGCTAGAGATCAAAAGTCTTTAGGTGCAGCTGATGACTACAGATCCAAAAAGGAAGCTTCCAATCCAAACAGAGAAATCATCTTCAAAAAGAGTGATCAAGACAAAGCATCAAAGGACAAGTAAAGTAAGGTACTCTAACACTTTCTATATACTGGACTCAGGACATTTGAACAATTCTGCTGCTATATAGTGTTTTATATATGCTGCTTATTATTCTGTCATGTCTGGCTGTATTATATTGTGTTGTATCTGCTTTATTTTTCTCTTTGAATCCCTAAGATTCATGTAAATAGTAATCCTAATCCAAATAGGGGGAGATTGTTGGAACACCCTATTACTATTTGGACCAGGATGACTATATTTCTATAGGGATTGTGTGCTGTGACCTCCATGTTGTTATAAAGGTCACATAGGCTAGTTAGAGTAGTCTTCAGCTCGACGCATAGTCGACTTCAGCTCGACGCAGAGTCGATCTCAGCTCGACGCAGAGTCGACCTCTGCTCGACGCAGAGTCGACCTCAGCTCGACGCAGAGTCGACCTCAGCTCGACGTGGAGTCGACCTCAGCTCGACGTTCCGTCGAACCCAGTTCTACTTACAGAAAACACTCTCTGGCCGACGTGTGTCGTGCTCAGATCGACGTTTTATTGTGAGCTCGACGCTTTTCAGACCGCCGTCAGTTTTGGATAGGAATTCAAATTCCTTCTGACAGACAATTAATGCTGAAGATTTATTGGCCGTTACAGCATATCTGGTGCATGGCTCAAGGAATTTTCTAAGGAATGTCTGCCTGTCATTTCCTTTGAGGCATGGACAGTTAAGGAAAGCAATTAATGCTGTCTTCCAACGGCTATCAAAGTGAAGGAAGAAGAAGACTCAAGCATATAATTCTTTTTTCTTTCAATTCTACATGAGACACAGAGAATATACAGAACAAAAAAGGAGAATAACAATACAAGACTTCAGATCTCTTTGCTCTCTGTGACATTGTGTTGAAAGGCTAACTCATAGAAAATCTGATTGCTTCAGACACCTCCATCCAACTCTATTGGATCATCCTTTGTAGGAGCAAATCAGATCTTTGAAGACCTGTCACCCTTGTGCAGAGCTCTCCTTCCTGAACCTCATCTTGATCTCAGGGGGAGCTTTGACAACAACTTCAGATCCACTTCTGCTTCTCTTTGCTTGTTGAATAGAGAAGACAACATCATCTCTTTTTCTTTTTCTTTCTGTACAGGGTTTTAACTCCCTTCGAAAGTTACTTTTGGTTTTGCTGAAACCTGGTCAAAATCAGCTCTGTTGGTTTGTGAGAACCTGATCAAAAACTCTCTGGTGCTCAAGACACCTGATCAACTCATCTTGAAGTGGATTCCTATCAAGGGTGATAGAAGAGTGGATGTACCCAGATTTGGGGAACCACTATAGCTCCTTGTGTCGTCTGGATTGCTTGTCTCTTTGTGTTTTGCTTTGTGCTGTGAATACCTTTTTACTCTGATTATTTACTCTAGCACCTTACACTAAGTAAATTCAAACCTTCTCTACACACAAATTTTTATTTGGAAAATTATTTTAAATAACTCTATTCACCCCCCTCTAGAGTTAGGAGTGATCTTATCCTGCACTTTCAAAGACCATACAACAATACTAAGAAGCATTAACATATAAATCATATTACTTCAAAGCAACTATAAGCTAGCTGATGTAGCTCTCTCATACCACTTGAATTTCCAATATAATAATTCAATGTTCTCCTTTTAAATTCATTGACTCAACAAGTCAATTCATTGCTTTCTCATAGCACTTGAGCATTTGCTCAAGTAATATGCACTTTTCTTATACCATTTAACACTTAAATGGATCACTTTCCTCATACTACTAGAAGCATTTTCCTTATTCCTCTTGGAATGGTAATATGCAATGGCTCAACATGTAGTCTTTGCACACTTCATACTACTTGAATTTTTCCAAGTATTGCATCCACATCTCCCCCTTTCTGGCTTCTTAAAAAAACAGTTATCTAATGAGGTAGGTGAAAGGATAATGGGAGAATTGATCTCTTAACTCTAGCCTAATTCCACTACACTAGTGATCAACTAGTTGGCTAGAGAACATACCTCTTGTGTTGATACCACTGATACAACACTTCACTGCTGCCATTTGACACATGTGAGGTCTATTGATCCACTTGAGCTAATGCCATTCCTCATACCACTTAAAACTTTTGCAGAATTCAGTTGTAGTCAGGGAGGTGCTGACTTTTCCTCTTCTCCTACAATAGCTTTGTCTTCTTAGCAGTAACAATCCACTAGTGTTGATCTCCCCCTCAGTTTGTGCATTTTCCTCAGGACATACTGATCATCAGTGTGTTCTTTGATCCACTATTGCAGCTGTTGGACTTGTTCCCCCTCAATAGGAACATCTTGACTTGCTCCCCCTCAACTAGAGCATCTACTGTAATTCTCTTTACTGTACACTTGAGTCCATCTAAGTCTTGATATGAATTGAAAGAATATATAGTCTTGATATCAATTGAAAGACTTATCAACCTACAAGCAAAGTAAATCTTTCAACAAAATACAATTACGAGCAACCGAATCTATAACAAGTTAAACATACCTAATTCAAATTTGAAGGTGTTGAACTAGACATCATCTAGTGGCTTAGTAAAGATGTCAGCCACTTGCTTGTCTATTGGGACAAACTCAAGGCTTATGTCTTCCTTCTCCACATGCTACCTAATAAAATGATACCTAATCTCAATATGCTTAGCCCTGCTATGAGAGAAAGGATTCCTAACAATGGAGATTATACTTATAGAATTACAGAACATGGGGGTGTTACTTATCTTGAGGTTATAGTCCTGGAGCTGATGCTGGATCCACATCAACTGTGCACAGTAGCTACCTGCTTAGATATACTCTAACTCAGCTATTGAAATTATAACACTGATTTGCTTCTTGCTCCTCTAAGACACAAGTCTTCCTCCCAAGAACTGACAGGTGCTTGATGTGCTCTTCCTGTCCTCTTTGCAGCCTGCAAAATTTGTATCTGAATAGCCTGTTAGTTCAAAAGCCCTATTTCTAGGCTACTATAAGCCAAGATTTGGTGTGCCCTAAAGATACCTCAAAATCCTCTTAGCAGCAGAGTAGTGAGATTTTTTAAGGCTAGCTTGATACCTAGCATAAACACATGTATCATACATGTTGTCTGGCCTACTTGTAGTAAGATATAAAAGGGAGCCAATTATCCATCTACATAAAGTTTCATCAATAGGTTTCCCTGCCTTATCATTGTCAATAAGCATACTTGACCCCATGGGAGTTTTCATGGTGGAGGCATTCTCCATTCCAAACTTTTTAATCAACTCCCTGGTGAACTTAGATAGGGAAATAGACAATCCATCTTTAGTCTGCCTTACTTGGAGGCCCAAGAAGAACTTAAGCTCACACATACTACTTATCTCGAACTTCCCTTACATAAGTTTAGCAAACTTCTTGCAAAGGTTATCATCAGTAGATCCAAAAATTATGTCATCTACATAAATTTGGACTAGGATGATCTTGCCCTTAGATTCCCTTAGGAATTGGGTCTTATCTATCTTCTCCCATGAGAATTTGTTCTCAATGAGGAAGCTAGACAGTGTCTCATACCATGTTCTAGGGGCTTGCTTCAACCCATATCGAGCTTTCCTAAGTCTATAAACAAAATCAGGTGAGTTAGAATCAACGAAACTTGAAGGCTGTTGAACATAGACTTCTTCTTTTAAGTCACCATTTAGGAAGGCTGATTTCACATCCATCTGGAAGAATTTAAATCCTTTGTATACAACATATACAAGGAAAAGTCTGATGGTTTTTGATCTTGCTACAGGGGCAAAGGTTTGATCAAAGTCAATACCTTCTTCATGTCTATACCCCTTAGCTCGCAGCCTAGCCTTTTCTTGATTATAAGGCCATTTTTATCAAGTTTATTTCTGTAGATCCACTTTGTTCCAATGACATTATGTCCTTGTGGTCTAGGTACCACCTTCCAAACCTTACACCTCTTAAAATGGTTTAGTTCCTCTTGCATTGCTATGATACAAACTTATCTATGTTGGTATCTTCAAATCTCTTGGGCTCAACCTGTGACAGGAAACTTGAATACAAAGTTGTATTAAGTATTGTGCTCCTTATCACTACTCCATGCTTAGCATCACCAATAATCTGGTATCTTGGATGATCTCTTAGATGCCTGATAGTTGGAGGCAATCTTCCTTCAGTATCTTGAGCTTCAGTGGCTATATCTTGCTGATCTTCATCCACTTCAAGTGTGCCTTGTACTTCTTTTGGAATATCCACACCATCTTGGACTGTTGGAGCAGCTTCCTTGATGGTTAGCTTATCCATCATCAGCTTTGTACCTGCAGGTCATAACCTCTTGTCCCTCCTCTATCTGAACCAACAAAAGTTACTTTGGGTCCATCCTTCACTGGAGTGTACTCCTTTAAGTTGCTCCTTGTTCCAGTCATGTGCTTGGAGCAACCACTGTCCAAGTACCATAGGGGGGTATGGGCATTTGGACTAACCTGCAATATATAAATTATCTTACCTTAGGATTCCAATATATATTTTGTCCTAGGTTCTGATTAGTCTGAAACAGAAACTGTCTTCCTGCAGATTTTCTGACAGGAAGACTAACATTTACTCTGGGCACACTTGGATTGTGCCAGCAATCTAGGGCAAAATTCCCCACCTTACCACAACACCAACACTCATGAATGTTATATCTTCTTTTCTGAGCAGGTCTTATAGTTTGGTTAACTGCTGATTGTATAGAAGGAAGAGGTGCAGTTGCCTTCTTCAAGTTCCTTTCAGTAAGGATCTAACTAAGGTGAGTCTTTCAGCAGACTTAACTGGCTTTCTTTGACTGCCATTAATAGCAATTTTCTTTGCAGAGAACTTACTCTTAATAACAATAGAGATAGACAAATCAGGCTTACTGATAGACTTACCCTTGGTCTGAGTCTTTGCTGAGTGGCCTTGAGAGTTAGCCACTACCACATTATTGAGAATGGGGGCTGGAGCACCAAAGAAAAATAGTCCATGATGGGCCATTTTAATTTTCTCATGGGGAGCCTTAAAGGCACTCATTCACCTACTATACCTTCTACCATAGATCTGAACATCTTTGTTCATTGTCATGGATTTACCATTCATCCAGTGACCATAGATCATTTCTTGGTCATACCTGTTTGCAGGCAAATGAACTTTCCTAAAAGGAATGAGAGGATTGGATGCCAGAGGCTGAACTAGAGCTCTGCCTTTCCCTTTGGAATAGGCAACTCTTGTGCTTTCCTTGAATCCCAACCCCTTCTTACCCTTATAATAGGAGAAGGAGTCTATCAAGGGCAACATAGTACTTGGCTTAGAGTAATTAGCCACTATCCTTTTATCCCTCTAGAGTTTCTCATAAAGATCCCTGATGAGACTATTCTTGAATCTGATGGTGCCAATCTGAATTAGGGGAATATTTTTTAGTTGGCTGATTTCCCTAGCCTTCTGATCTAGCAAGGATGTTGTCTCAGCCTGCTGGGAGGTAGCTAGCTAAAGGGAGAAAATCTCCCCAGCTTGCTTCTTATCCAGCTTCTTGCTTCTTCTGAAGGCATCCAGAAGGGCACCATACTTGTCCATCAATTGATTGACATCTTCTTTAGATTCTGACACAACTTCATCACTGGATGATGATACCTCAGAATTTTGAAAGTCTCATAATCTGAGTCAGAAGATGAGCTAGATAGAGAGAATACCTTTTCAGACCAGGATAACCCTGGCTGGATTCTTCATCAGACCTTGCCATAAGCCCATATCAGCTGTTAGAATCTTTTTCATCTTCATCCACCTTTGTGTCACTATCTGAACATGATAGAGGGGCCTTGATCCCTATCC
Organism: Platanthera zijinensis; assembly: GCA_039513925.1. NCBI lineage: Eukaryota > Viridiplantae > Streptophyta > Magnoliopsida > Asparagales > Orchidaceae > Platanthera > Platanthera zijinensis. The sequence continues at coordinate 163,311,934 of CM077092.1, forward strand.
TTGTAGCAGGATAGTCTTCAGCTTCTTCTTCCGCTACTTGTTCAGCAACAAATTGCCCTATGTAGGCTTCTTCTTCTTCAATTTCAGAAGATGCTGAGTCCGACTGACTCCAGCTCTTCTCCTACTTTGCCATGAAGGACTTTTCCTTCTTGCCCTTGTGCTGGTGGACCTTTTTCTCACCACCTCTCTTTTTTTGACTGGGCAGTCAACTATCATATGCCCTAGATTGCTATAATAATAGAAGATAACTTTAGAGTAAATATGTTTACTAGTTTTAGAATCATACCTGTCTCCCTTGGAGTGATTCTTCCTGTGATGAGAGGAGGAGGATGGTCTGCTCCTCCAATGCTTGCTCTTCATCAACTTCTGAAACTGCTTGGAGAAGGCAAAAAATTCTTCATCAGAGTTGCTGCAGTTTGATGAACTTGGCCCTGTGCTGTCTGAATCAGCAGGCCTCCTTGGAGGAGAGGCAATCCTCTCCATGGTCCTCTTGGTGTTGTCAGATCTGAAGGACAAAGACTTTTCTTTGTCCTGGGATTTGCTGATCTCCTCCCCCTTCCTTGTAGATAGCTGCATCTCATAGGAGAGAAACTTTCTAAATAGAGTGTGAGGGGGGAGTATTAGCCAGCTTTGCCACCTCTCTGATGGCACATATCTTGGTGTCCCAATCCCTAGTTAGAGACCTTAGGAACTTGTCATTAAGCTCATAATGGCGGAAGACCCTCCCATAGGTCCTCAACTCAATCAAAATTCTGAAAATCTTTCATAGCATCAAGCTATGCTGTAACACCCCTATCTGTCACATGACATATAACAGTAGGTCTGGTCGGGGCCCGACGTCATATACTACAGACAGACCGAAGGGTTACAGAATGAAACCATCCAACCAAGAAAACACGTCTTACACAGAGCACATTCTAGCAGAAGCATTTTAAAAGTTGAAGAGTAAAGAACCCAAACCATAACATGAATGTCCAATAAACCAACATAGGAATGACATAACAAATACACAAAATAGTACTTGGACTTATGACCTTACAAGTGTTTACTTAAATAATAAATGTCTTCCATACATCGGCACACAGTCCGGTCACACATGAGCATAAAAGTAAACATTCGCTTTGGCCTTTAAGGGTCGGCTCAGCAACAAGGGCTTCAACCCGCTACTTGCAACTAGGCTCCGCAACGCCTGCAATCAACATTCCACTGCAGTGGTGGAAAACAAAAGCAACGCTCAGCTAAAGCTGACCAAATTATAATGACCCTACCCCTTACTTGGGGTGACAGTGCTCCTTCCCTGCAATTTAGTAGTGTAGCCAAACAATATAATGTAAGTACAATAACAACACACTTCACCACAGGTGTAGGCACGGACGACCACACACCCCGTGCTCTCAGGGCACTTACTTGGTGAAGCCGGTCCGAACCCGGTCCATTCCGTAGTCCAACACTGCCCTAGGAAAACAAACAACATGAGCATTAAAGTCCTTTCTGCTGAAGCCTAGACTCGTTCTCCAAGACATCGTTAACCGAAACACTTGGAGTGGGTAAGGTTCCACCAGCCCGTTGCTCACCTCGCCACGACCATTTAGCCATCGGCACGGGACAAGCTTCACCAAATCCCAACGTATCCATCATACAATAGTACATAGCCCGGCTATGTATAAGGCTGTCTCCCCGGCCACCAAAACAGCAGAACTTCGCTTCTTCCCAGATTTCTGGGTGCACCTTGGAATTAATCCCCAAGACTCCCTATTGCAATCTACCACGTAGAAATCCCGAAAAACAACCATCGGCATGGAGTCTTCTCCGGCAATCCATGCATAATGAAACATCACCAATCTAGACAAACTTATTCGGGTAGGCTTCACACACCATGTCTATGTCCGTACTTCGATTACAGACTCTATATGCAAAACTACGGGGACTATTCATGTCCACCCGAAGGAATACCTCACACTCACCGCATACTCGTGAGAGCGGGTTTCCTATGCAAAAAGGAAGAGGACTTCACATGTCCAAGAAGATAATCGTTACCCTAGCGTTTCGCTTTGGCCCCATGGAGAAGAGGAGAAACTAGACGAATGAAAAGCACCGCAATGGCCTCGCCTTCACGGATCTGGACTCGGCTCGCAATTGGGGCTCCGAAGCTCCACCGGTGGCCGGATTACTCCTTCATCTTCAACCTTGCTCTCCCTTCTCTCTAACTCTTTTAGAAAGAGAATGGAGAAATTAAAATGAGGGTTAAACCCTACATTCCCGAATTTAACATGCCAGAGAGGATTCCAGGCCGTCAGATCATTTCCAAATAGAACGAACGGCCTTGAATAGCCCTTAAAAGAATTTTCTAGGGCCAAACACGGCTTGTGACATGCCCGTGTCACAGGCCGTGTCTCACGATCTCAACACGATCGTCGAAAATAGAACAGGAGACGACATCTGACACGGCTTTGGACATGCCCATGTCAACCATGGACACACCCGTATCATAGGCCATATGCCTCAATCGACGTTGGAATCATTACGTCCCGAACAGGACATCGCCATGTTACATGCTCGTGTCACAGGCCGTGTGCCAGACACGTCTTGGGACACTCCCGTGTCCCAGGCCGTGTAACTCACTCGATACAGCCCGACCGAACACAGAGCAGGACACGGCCCTTGACATGCCCGTGTCACAGGCCGTGTGCCCGACCTGGCTTTACTCCGAGGATCGTCGAATGCATTTTGTCGACCACATAGAAAATTCATCGAACTCCTGCATGATACGACCCTGGACATGCCCGTGTCACAGGCCGTGTGAACCTAATCAGGAACCAACTAGGCCTTAAAATGCTATCCGTTCTTCTTTTAAGTTTTGGGGCGTTACAATTCTCCCCCTATAAAGAATTTCGTCCCGAAATTATAGAATGGAAAAGATACACAAAATTAAAAGGTACCTAAGTGGAATAACACGGGATACTACTCAAGAATGGTCTGCTCTCGCTCCCACGAGAGCTCCCCGACTGCAGTTGTCCCAATGGACTTTGACCATCCTGATGTCTATGTTACGAATTCGCTTGACTTCAAAGTATTCAATGCGAATGGGCTTGACCTTCGTCGTCAACCCATTACCAATAGGTACTTGATCGACCGCAATTACTTGTGAAGGCTCTTGCACCGCCTTCCGCAACACCGATATATGGAATACATCGTGTAGACCACTCAATTCCACTGATAGCTTCAGTCGATAAGCTGCTTCACCAATTCGCTCTAGAATCTCAAACAGTCTAAGGTACCTTGGGCTCAGCTTCTTCAAGAGTCATACCCGTGATACGCCCTTGAATGGCTTAATTTTCAAATTTACCCAGTCATTAACAGCGAACTCAACATACCTATACTTGGCATTATTGTATTTCGCCTGCATGTCTTGAGAGATCAGCAATCATTCTCGTATAGTTCAAACTAAGGAAGTGGCGTCCTCCACTTCTTATCGTTTGTACAGCTTCGACTCACCCGTCTCCAACCATGACAATGACGTGTGACACTTCCTCCCATACAGAGCCTCAAAAGACGCCAACTCAAAACTGGCTTGACAGTTTTTAATGTATGCGGACTCAATCATGTAAAGATGGTCTTCCCACCTTTTCCCAAAATCCAATAAACACATACGAAGCATGTCTTCCGTTGTCCTATTCACCCTTTCAGTTTGCCCATCTATCAACGAGTCAAAAGCAGTGCTGAAGTTCAACTTGTTGCCCAAAATCTGATGAATTAGCCTCCAATCATTAGACGTGAACCGACCGTCTCGATCACTTACTATGCTCCGTGGCACACCCTACAAACAGACTACAGTATCCATATAAAGTTTCTCCAGCTTTTCCACAGAATCATCCTTCCTATTGGGTATGAAATATGGTACCTTCGTTAAATGATCAACGACCACCAAGCTGGCCACATTTCCCCCCTTGTACGATCTCAGCAAACCGTGCACGAGGTCCATAGAGATGTCATAAAACTTCCACTTCGGTATAGGCAGGGACCTTAGAAATCTACCTGGCTTCTGGCGTTCGCCTTCACTAAGGTGCATGCTTGACAGTTTGCCACATAGAGTGTTATGTACTTTTTGAGTCCTGGCCACTAGAACAACTTTTTCATGGCTTTACACATACTCGTGCTCCCCGGGCGAATCGAGTACTTTAGCATGATAAGCGTAGTACCTCAATTCCTCCCGTAGTTTACCCACACTTGGGACGCACAAACGAATATCCCTCCATAATAGTCCATCCTTTACAATAAATTGGGAATTTGACCCATCCAAAGTCTCATCCATGATCTGCTTCACGACGTTATCCAAGACCAGAGCTCGTCAAATCCTATCAGCGAGGTCGCACTGCACTACTGTCAAGAATAATTGTGCTTTGGAACTGAACTTTGAGTCAGCTCAAGAGGTTTCCAAGGCCTACAACGCACGAACCAAACACTCGTCATGCATAGAAAACCAATAGACCTGTGCGTGAGCTCTGCGACTTAACACATCTACAACTGTAATACCTTATCTAAGCATGTAATGTACCTTGAAGGTGTAGTACCCCAGGAACTTCCTCCACCTCTGTTGTCGCATGATTAAATTCTTTTTATCCAAAATATACTTCATGCTCGTACGATTGGTATAGATATCGACTTTCACACCGTACACGTAATGCCTCCAAAATTTAAGGGCAAATATCACGGCCGCTAACTCCAAGTCATGAGCTGGATAATTTCTCTCGTAAACCTTCAGCTGGCGCAAGCCATACGCTATTACACTCCCATGCTTTGGTAGCACACAACCTAAGTCGTTGCCTGAAGCATCACTGAAAAACTCAAAGCCTTAAGAACCACAAGGCGTACTTAAGACAGGTGTCGCAGTCAAACGACACTTTAGTTCTTCGAAAGCTTGTGCGCACTCAGGTGTCAAACAAACTTCTGATCCTTCCTTGTCAAAGTAGTGTGGGACAATGCTATCCGTGAGAAGTTCTACACGAAGCGCTTGTAATAGCCGGCAAGCCCCAAAAAATTCCGGACTTCCGCTATCGCAGACAATACAGGCCACTCTAGTATAGCAACTATCTTTGCCGGATCTACCGTAATCCCTTTTCCACTAACTATATGACCAAGGAACGCTACCGAGGACAACCAAAACTTGCATTTGGAGAACTTGGCATACAGTTGGTTCTTCCTCAATGTCTCCAACACCGCATGTAGATGCTTGAAATGATCCTCCTCGCACTACGAGTACACCAGTATATTGTCGATAAAGACTATCACGAACTTGTCCAAATATTCTCTGAACATTCTGTTCATCAAATCCGAAAACATGGATGGCGCGTTTGATAGCCCAAAAGGCATGATGGTGAACTTATAATGCCCATACCGTGTGCTGAAAGACATCTTGGGGATGACACTTTCCCTTATCCCCAGCTGATAGTATCCGGATTTTAGGTTCAACTTTGAGTACACAGTCGACCCCACCAGCTGGTTGAATAGATCATCAATCCTTGGGATTTGATACTTATTTTTCTCCGTTAGCTTATTCAACTCCGGGTAATCAATACATAGACGTACTCTTACGTCCTTCTTCTTACCAGGAGGACAGGCGCGTTCCAAGGTGACGAACTTGGACACGCATAACCTTGCTCCAACAACTCTTGAAGCTGTATTTACAGTTCCGCCATCTCCTTAGGCGCTAACCGATACAGAGAGCGTGACACATGCTTAGCACCACTCCGAACCGCCTTTACCACCTGGAGAGCAGACATCAACATCTTGCTCGACCCCCTTCATGCCCGCAAATGTCGTCTCATGATCAGTTCCCATTTTGACCTCATTGCGGTTGCAATCAATGTATGCCCGCTGCTCCGAGAGCCAGTCCATTCCAAAGATCATGTCGAACTCCACTATTGGCAGTAGCGAAGATTGCAAGTATAACTCTTGACTCCCAATCCATATCTTTATGCAACAAACTATATCCACGCGCATTGAACTCTCATTAGGCAACAACAAATCCAATTTGTCCGTTGCCATCGAAGAAGGTACTTCGATGCGCGATAGAAATCCTTCGGACAAAAAAGAATGCGAAGCTCCCGTATCGAACAGTGCTCTCGCCGGATAATCGAAAATCATAACAAAGCCTAACACAACTGGTCATAGGCTAACACGCATAGGACAACAAGTATTTAAAGCTAAACTGCTATAAATTAAACCATACTTGTCACCACGTCAGTCTGCTTCATGGCCTCCTGATGGCCAAGGTTGTACACTTTAGGCTGGGTTGGGGCATAATGTGATGCGGTTGCCTCCGACCCCTTGCCCTTCTCCTCGTAGGTTGATCCAGGTTTCTTTTCGACTTCGGACGTCCGCTCAAACAATCTCGGGCAAAGTGTCCCAACTTCCCACAAGTGTAATATAAATTTGGGTCTCGCCCAATGGCCGCTCCTGGTCAAGTCTTCTTTGCCACTGGAGTACCACTATTTTCTCTGGCAATAAGTCATATAACTGCTCCCGACATGGATTTCTTTGTCTTCTAACCCTCACCACGACAATCTCGGGCACGGTGACTGAATTTACCACAATTAAAACAATCATATGGAGCCTGACTAGTAGATATTTTAGACTTCTTTTTTCCCTCCTTCGGTATATAGACTTTGCAGAACCTAGAGAGTTTGGTACCCTAAACTCTGACTTCTGGTTGACTTTTGCCAAATCTACTTCTAAAGATCTAGCTGACTCCACCAAGGTTCAAAATCCAAATAATTTTGGTCCCAGTAGTAGAACTCGTAACTCGCCGCGCAGGCCATTAAAAAATCTATTGACCATAGATTGCTCGCTCTCCAATTCAAACCCTGGGTAGCACCTTATCATAAGAAATGCCTGCCAATATTCATCAACTGAGTGCGTACCCTGCACTAAAAGCATGTTCAACTGCTTACCCAATGGTCCTCTAAATGTCATTTGCTCCATCACACCAACCGGTGTTGAAGCCACCTCAGGGAAAAAGGGTTGCACATTCCTTCCATGTTGTGCATTAGTCATAGCGAACACCACTTCAACTACCATTCTTATTGTTTCAATAGAAGGATGGGTCTCCGACACATCACTGGGTGCACTACTTTCATCAGAAAGGAGGCATTCTGATGCCCCTGTGCCACTCCTGGTCACCTATAGTCATACAAAACACCATTAAGTGAACAAACAAAATTGCAAAAAGCAATTATAGGAACACGCAGGTTCCTCAAACACGTGTATTTTCTTTCCTAAGTGGACATTCATGGGTTCTTTTATGTTATAATGATGACACACATACATGTGCTCACCACCCCTTAAAAGAATTCACCCACGAATTCAAATAAGCAAAACTGAAACCGGTAGTTTGATACCAAATTGTAACACCCCTATCCGTCACATGACATATATCATTAGGTCTAGCCGGGGCCCGATGCCATATACTACAGACAGATCGAAGGGTTACAGAATGAAACCATCCAACTAAGATAACACGTCCTGCACAGAGCACATTCTAGCGGAAGAATTTCAAAAGTTGAAGAGTAAAGAACCCAAACCACAACTTGAATGTCCACTAAACCAACATAGGAATGACAGAACAAATACACAAAATAGTACTTGGCCTTATGGCCTTACAAGTGTTTAATTAAACAATAAATGTCTTTTATACATCGGTATGCATGCCGGTCACACATGAGCATAAAAGTAAACATTCTCTTTAGCCTTTAAGGGCTGGCTCAGCAACAAGGGCTTCAACCCGCTACTTGCCACTAGGCTCCGCAGCACTTGCAATCAACATTCCACCGCAGTGGTGGCAAACAAAAGCAACGGTTAGCTAAAGCTGACAAAATTATAACGACCCCACCCCTTACTTGAAGTGGCGGTGCTCCTTCCCTGCAATTTAGTAGCGCAGCCAAACAATATAGTGAAATTACAACGACAGCTCACTTCACCACAGGTGTAGGCACGGACAACCACACACCCCGTGCTCTTAGGGCACTTACTCGGTGAACCCGGTCCGTTCCACAGTCCACCACTGCCCCCAGGACGGTAAACAACGTGAGCATTAAAGTCCTTTCAGCCGAATCCTAGACTCGTTCCCCAAGCTATCTTTAACCGAACCACTTGGAGTGGGTAGGGTTCCACCAGCCTGTTGCTCACCTCGCCACGACCATTTAGCCATCGGCGCGGGACAAGCTTCACCAAATCCTAATGTATCGATCATACAATAGTACATAGCCCGTCTTTGTACAAGTCTGTCTCCCAGGCCACCAAAACGGCAGAACTTCGCTTCTGCCCAGATTTTTAGGTGCACCTTGGAGTTAATCCCCAAGACTCCCTATTGCAATCTACCACGTAGAAAACTTGAAAAACAACCATCGGCATGGAGTCTTCTCTGACAATCCATGTATAATGAAACATCACAGATCCATACCAACTTGTCCGGGTAGGCTTCACACACCATGCCTATGTCCGTACTTCGATTCCGAACTCTATATACAAAACTACAGGGACTATTCATGTCCACCCAAAAGAATACCTCACACTCACTGTACACTCGCGAGTGCGGGTTTCCTATGCAAAAAGGAAGAGGACTTCACATGTAGAAGAAGAGAATCGTTACCCTAGCGGTTCGCTTTGGCCCCATGGAGAAGAGGAGAAACTAGACAGGTGAAAAGCACTGCAACAGCCTCGCCTTCACGGATCTGGACTCGGCTCGCGATTTGGGGCTCCAAAGCTCCACTGGCGGCCGGATTCCTCCTTCTTCTTCAACCTTGCTCTCCCTTCTCTCAAACTCTTTTAGAAAGACAATGGCCAAAGTAAAATGAGGGTTAAACCCTACATTCCTGAATTTAACATGCTTGGGAGGATTCTAGGCCATCGGATCATTTCCAAATAGAACGAACGACCTCTATTAGCCCTTAAAAGAATTTCCTGGGGCCAAATACGGCTTGAGACATGCCCTTATCATAGGTCGTGTCTCATGATCTAAACATGATCGTCGAACACAGAACAGGACACAACATCTGACATGGCTAGGGACACGCCCGTATCAACCATGGACATGCCAGTGTTAAAGGCTGTGTGCCTCAATCGATGCTGAAACCGTCGCGTCCTGAACAAGACATGACAATGTGACACGCCCGTGTCATAGGCCATGTGCCAGACATGGCCTGGGACATGCCCGTGTCCCAGACCATGTAACTCTTTCGACATAGCCCGTCAAAACACAGAGTAGGACACGACCCTTGACATGCCCGTGTCATAGGCCATATGCTCGACCTGTCTTGACTCCGAGGATCGTCGAATGCATTTCGTTGACCACACGGAAAATTCATCAAACTCCTGCAAGACACGGCCCTGGACACGCCCATGTCACAGGCCGTGTAAACCTAATTGGGCACCAACTTGGACTTAAAATGCTATCCGTTCTTCTTTTAAGTTTTGGGGCATTATATATACTCTTATTCTTGGACTGCCTGAAAGAATCATACTCTTGATTGAGTAAGGAATTTCTATCATCTCTGACCACCTCTGTGCCCTCCATCTAGACTACCAAAGTGTCTCACATCTCCTTGGAGGTCTGGCAGTGAACCAAGTTATAGAAGGTTGAGTCATCTATGGCACTAACAATGATGTTTTGTGCCCTCTTATCTATGGTGGCAAAGATGACCTCATCCTTAGTCATCTCTGAAAATTTCTTTGGTGTCTGGACTGTTGCATCTAGAACTTAGACTTTTATAGGGATGAAATGTCCCTCTTTGACTGTAATAATGATCCTTTGGTTAGATGCTTCCATGAAAATCCTGACCTTCTCCTTTCAGATTCTATAGCTCTCCTTCCTACAGATAGGAAGCTTCATGGAACCCAGTTCTTTATGGTTCTCTCCTGAACCCATAAGTATACTTATTTTAGCTACCCTTTGAGATCTACTCATACTGTTAAGTCCTCTTTGAGCTACCTCCCTCTAATACCACTTGAAAGTCTTTAGTTTCAAGGGTAACTAAACACCTAGAGGGTGGGTGAACAATTTTTTGGTCTCTTTTTGATTTTCCTTATTTAAGTGTGTTGTGAGTTAGTAGTTTTCAGCTTTCAAGACACACTACAAAAGCACACACATACTTTATACTGGTTCCCTAGATTATGGGTACATCGACTGTCCCTCCCACCTTTCTAACAGTGTGTTAGATAAGACACTTCTCCAAAACTTGGCTCCTAAGAGCTTACAACTCAAATCTCTCAGGATCTGTTAATCTCCTCCAAGACTTACCTCAGGCATAAAGCCATACCTCAGAGCAAGCTTGCTCCTACACCTAAGTGATCCAAAGATCACCTACCTCAAAATAAATCAAGTGTCCTACAACTTAGGTTAGGAGGTTAGCCTTACAACTCAGAGAAGATGACTCTCCTACAGCTCAGGCACAAGGCCCTACCTTAGATCCACAGCTGGATCTTATAACTAAGGCACAAAGGCCTTACCACTCAGAGAGAATGACTCTCCTACCTCAGGAAAACTGACCTACCTAAGATCCACATAGGATCCTACCTCAAGCACACATGCCCTACCACTTAGATCAACAAATTATCATACACTCAACCTTTATAAAATGGCCTACAACTCAGATCCAAAGGATCCTATAGAAGATAAACGTTGGTGATGATGTTTTGACTTCATAGAAATTTCTCTGAGCCTTCTGCTTCCTGATATGAGAAAATCTCATCCCTAACTTTCTTCACAATAACAAGAAAGATGGTCTTCAGTAAAATGCTGCTTGTGCTGGAAGAAACTCAGAAACGCAGGTGTCTGATCTTGCTGAAGAAGACAATGATTTGATATTTCTTTATATTCTTCTTTCAGCTAACCTTGACTGCAGAAACCAAATAGCTCTACTTCTTCTTGTTCCTTAGAAAAATCTTCTAAACTTGCTGCAGTAGGTGAAGATCGCTATAGCTAACTGCTGAAACTTTTGGATCAATAGGTTTGAACTTTAGATTCAAGCTCTCCAATAATGGCGAGAGGAAGAAGAATACGTTCCGCCACTTTGCGAAAAGATAAACCCTAAAAGTTGATTTTCTTCCGCCGATCTCTATCCTTTTATCTTCCGCCATCCAACAACTATTTGACCCGTGGGCCCTACTGAAGATGTTGACTGCAACTTTGCTTTTACAGAAAAAGTCATACAGTAGGCTTTCGACTCCATTTGTCGTGTACTGTAGACTTCCCGCAACATTTTGAACTTTGCTTACATTTGCTGACTCCAGCATCTGTAAACTTAGCAAAATTCAACTAGTTCATCCCAGGCATTGAGTGTGTTGAGTGAATAGCCTTCACTCAGCGCAAAAACCCTTAGTCAAATAATCTGCACTGACAGGCGTTTAGTGAACCTTCATCACTCAACTAATTTGGACTTAGCCAATTACTTATGCACTGCTAGGCATTGAGTGCATTGATTGAATGGCCTTCACTCAACGCTTTTGTCTTTAGACAATCTTCCTGCTGTTTAGGCATTAAGTGCATTGAGTGAGCCTTCATCAATCAATGCTTCTGGACTTATCCGCTTCTCTGGATGCCGACCATCTTGCTAAGGCATTGAGTGAACTGCCTTCACTCAATGCTTCTGTACTTAGTCAATTTCCATCTTTATGAATGTTTTGAGTGAGCCTTCATCACTCAACGCTTCTACCTTTGCATGTCTTCTTTGACCAGGCATTGAGTGAAATGCCTTCACTAAACGCTTCTATTCTTAGCCATTTTCTTGATGAGCTTGCGTTTAGTGAGATATTCTCACTCAATGTATATGAACTAAGTAAGAATTTTCTGTCTATATCTTCTTAAGCTTTGACTGAGCACTGGTCTGTCGACACTTTCTTCTTTGGGCATTAAGTGAGCTGTCCTCATTCAACGCTTCTGAACTTAGCTAGAATTCTTGGCAGATTCTTCAAAGGCTTTGACTGCTTGAGCTTGACTCAACGCTTCTTTCTTCAGGCGTTGAGTGAGCTATCCTCACTCAACGATTCTGGACTTAGTCGAATTTCTTCCTTGCCAATGCTTAAGCTTTGACAGACTTAGCTTTACTTGATGCCTCATGTTTTATGGCGTCAATAATGCAGCGCCACCGCTAATTGATGATGACCCGGTTGCCGAGGCGTTACGGTATAAAGATCTTAGATGCTGTGATGACGCTGAAGGAAGTGCACGTTACAACCTCCGCCCGCGGCGTGCTCGAACCGCCATGAAAAATTAGCTTTAATTATCTTATTTCATGAACTCCATTTTTATATTTTTAGAATATAAAATTATCCAATGTTTAAGAGATAATTTTATATTCATGGCTTGTTTTATTTCTTTAATTTAAAACAATTTTAATTTTGGTGTGCACTTAGCCATTCGGGTGGATGAGATTACATCTCCATCATGAAGGGTTAAGGCTTGTTGTAATCTCCTATTTAAGGAGGTGTTTATGAGGAATCAAGTATTGAAATATTGAAAACCTAAATCCTCTCCTTTAAGAATTTCGGCCCAAGCTTGCTCCAAGCCGCCGCCCCCCTTGGTGGTGTGAAACCGCCGGCCTCCTTGTGGTGGTGTGACGCCGCCGCTCCTTGCCTCCTCCATCCGTTCGGTGCGACTCCGGCGCGGCTTCCTTGGTGCGACTCCGTGGAAGAAGGTTGCAAACCCTTTGGTGTGACGCCGACGGATCCGTGGAGAGAGTGATTCTCCCACCGTATCTTTGTGTGAACGTTCATCCCGGTTGGGTAATCTCTTCCCTCTTCCTTGTGTGATTCTCTTCTTTAGCTATGGTGGTTTTCACGCTCGTTTTCTCCGGATCTTTAATTTAATCGCTACAAGTTTTGAATCGAAACCGCCGTTGCAAGGCTTTTTAATTCCGGATCGGGTGGATCCTATTTGCTTGAGCGGATCTTGGCCTATAGCCTTGGTCTTGCTCTCTAAAAGGAGTGGCAACCTTTGTGTTTTCTTGGGGAATACTCCGACTCAAATTTCCGATCGTTGTTTTCGAGTCGACCATTCCTCTCTTGTTATTTGCGCTGCGTTCTTGCGACGAGGACTATTGTGAGCGATAGGTGTTGTGTAGGTGCGGTAGATCTACGACGTGTAGCGCGTAGGAAGCGTTGTTTTCGTGGAGATCTCCGACTCGAGACGTATCCTACACCAATTTGGTATCAGAGGCGGTCGTTTCAACTTCCACGTTGCAAACATCCTCTCTGCGTTCGTCGTTGGTTGATCTGAATTTTCTAAGATCTGAAATTTCGGATTGGTCTGCGTTTAGTAAAACCGTTGGAATTTTAAACTTGTCAAAAAAATCTGAAAAAAAAACTGTAGCTTCCTGCACTTATTTCCAGCAACTTTAAAACAGAAATTTTTTTGATTCGGCCTCGTTAGGTTGGCCTACAAATTAGAACATCGTAATTCTGTCCAATTGGTCTGCAAATAGCGGGCTGAAATCTGTAATTTTCAGCAAAATTTCAAAAAAAATTTTTTTTAACGATCTACGTGTTTCTCACATCAAACTTTTCAAAAAAAAATTTATTTCCATTCTAGCTACAGCCCTAGGAAAAATCATCTTTCATAATTTTCTGGGTCTTGCATGCGCACTAGGCTAGACACGGAATATACAGCGCCGTCTACGTCTAGGATGGCTGAGAACGGGAATGAACTTCATAACGCTGAAGCAATAGCAAGTCTACGTAATGATATGGCGGAGCTTAGGGCCACTTTAGCACAGATTTTACAAAATCAAGTTAGGCCACCACCACCACCCGCCAATGTTGAGTTGCCCCGCCGACGCCAACACATCTCCGATTCGGATTCGGATGGGGACTCCCCACGAGTGCCCCCTCTAGGCCGTCGCCACGAGCGAGAGTTTGACATTACTAGGGCCATCAAGATTGATGCCCCCACTTTCGACGGCATGGGAGATCCACAAAACTTCCTTACGTGGATAGTGGACATGGAATGTTACTACGACTGGCACCATCTCACGGACGCCCAAAAGGTCCAAGTTGCCAGGATGAAGTTGACAGGCCGTGCCAAAACTTATTGGCTAAATGAAGAGCGTAGGCTAGGTGCGGGAGACGGAAACCCAATTATTGGGTGGACCGTAATGAAGAATTTGTTGACCGATCAGTACGTTCCCGCGTACCATCGGACACAGATGTTTGACGAGCTTGCCACCCTGCGGCAGGGCTCAAATTCAGTAGCGGAGTATATGGGAGAACTGAAGGACCGAAAGGTGCGTTGTGATCTGAAGGAAATCCCCGAGGTTACCCTTTCTAGATTCCGTAAAGGGCTTCAACCCGATATTCAGCGGAAGCTCTTGCGATATGGCCACACAGATCTAAACACGACATTCAATGCCGCCCTCGACATTGAGAAACACTTAGCATCTAAGGCCCACTCCTGGTATTCCCATACGAAGGGAAAATCCACCACCGGAGCCTCGTCCTCCACATATCAGGACAAAGGGAAATTCCGGTCCGCCGAGTCCAAGTCTGTTGTGATCACTGCTAGGAACACTAAGAACCCTGCGAGCGAACGTATTCCCATCGGAAAGGTTAGCAAGACTAACGCCACATGTTACTCTTGCGGCATTCAAGGTCACTACGCCTTCGAATGCCCAACGAAAACCAAAGTCATAGCCTTGTTAGAGTCGACGACCGATCTTGCGGATTACGTATATGTGGCTGCTGAGGAGAGCGACCCGGAAGGGGTCCCAAGTGACTTAGAGGACGATCACCCCCTTATGGTGATGCGTTGTATATTGGCCACTCCTTGTCCATTAGATGAGTGGAAGAGGACGAGCATATTTTCTCTGATTTTTAAGAGTGGCGAGAAACTTTGCAAGCTGATTGTTGATAGTGGTAGCTGTGTAAATGTCGTATCTGAGAACGCCATTGCACGTATGTCCTTGACCACGGAACCACACCTGACCCCATATAAGGTCGCTTGGATCAACAAGATCTCCGTACCCGTTACCAAGCGATGCCTGGTCCCGCTCTTATTCAAATCCTACATGGATGAGGTGTGGTGTGATGTCCTTCCGATGGACGCTTGTCATGTGTTGTTAGGCCGCCCTTGGCTATATGACCGTGATGTTACTCATTTTGGTAGAGCCAACACTTATGAATTCAAATTCAATGGCAAAACCATCACCTTGAGACCGACCATCCCAAAGGAGCCCGTAGTCTTGGCTAAGGACACCACTATCCCGGTAGAACGGAAAACGTTGAATCTAGTTGGTAAGAAAGAGTTTGAGAGAGATCTGTTCCTTGATGGAATTATGTATGCGCTAGTCCTCCTAAGTGCGAAGCCCGATTCTAGCATTTTGGATGAGTTACCTAGTGAGTTACGGGTACTGTTGGAAGAATATAGGGACGTGTACCCGGATGAGTTGCCGTCCACGTTACACCCACTTAGGAATATCCAGCACGCGATAGATCTCATCCCGGGGTCTTCCTTGCCAAATCAGCCCCATTATCGACTCCACCCCGCAGCTCACCTAGAGTTGCAGTCCCAAATAGAGGGCTTACTGGAGAAGGGTTTTATTAGGACGAGTATGAGTCCATGTGCTGTACCAGCCCTACTTGCCGCCAAGAAGGATGGTACATGGAGGATGTGCGTTGATAGCCGGGCTATCAACAAAATCACCATCAAGTATAGGTTCCCCATTCCCCGCCTAGATGATTTGTTGGATGTCTTGTCTGGAGCCACAGTATTCTCCAAATTAGATCTTCGGAGTGGCTATCACCAGATTAGGATACGAGAGGGCGACGAGTGGAAGACGGCATTTAAGTCGAAGGATGGACTGTACGAATGGCTTGTGATGGGCATTGGGTTATCCAATGCCCCTAGTACCTTCTCCCGGATGATGACACATGTCTTTCAGCCATTCATGGGGAAGTTTGTTGTCGTCTACTTTGACGATATACTGATTTATATCACCTCTGCTACCGAGCACATCTCCCACATGAGAGTGATCCTTTCCACCCTGCGGAAGGAGACTTTATTTCTCAATCTTAAGAAATGCACTTTCAATGCCTCGGAGGTAGAGTTCTTAGGTTATATAGTCGGTTCTAAGGGTATTCGAGTTGATCCGAGCAAGGTTCAGGTCATTAAGGACTGGCCCGTGGCAACCACCCTACGTGAGGTACATAGTTTCCATGGGTTAGCCACGTTTTATCGTCGTTTCATACGAGACTTCAGTAGTATTATGGCGCCTATCACCGACTGTATGAAGAAGGGAGAGTTTACATGGACGAAGTCCGCCACTTATGCCTTTGAACGAATAAAGGAGCTTATGACTGAGGCACTTGTCTTACGTCTACCTGACTTTTCTAAAGTCTTTGAGCTCACATGTGATGCGTCTGGGGTAGGGGTTGGAGGTGTCTTGAGCCAGGAGGGCCATCCCGTTAGTTATTTTAGCGAGAAGTTGTCCGGTCCTAAGCTGAACTACTCAAATTACGATAGGGAATTTTATGCTGTAGTTCGATGTCTACACCATTGGAGGCACTATCTCCTCTCCAAGGAGTTTGTGATCCTCTCTGATCATGAGGCTTTACGTTTCATCAACGGCCAGCATAAGATCAGCCCACGACACGCTAAGTGGGTAGCTTTCTTACAAGGTTACACGTTTAATCTCAAGCACCTTAAGGGAACTGATAACCGGGTCGCGGACGCCCTTAGTCGTCTTACTATTTTACTCACCTCTATGGAAGTACATGTTGTCGGATTTGAGCGGATTAAGGATGAGTATGTTACGTGTCCTGACTTCCAGGACTTTTATTTATCTGCCCAGGATAGTTCCCCCACTACGATATCTGCCTACGTTATCAAGGACGGTTACCTGTTTAGGAACGGGAAGCTATGTATTCCGCAGTCATCGTTACGACTACATATCATATGGGAATTGCATAGCGGAGGGTTGAGTGGTCACTTCGGTAGAGATAAGACCATTACGCTAGTCGAGGATAAATTCTATTGGCCAAAACTGAAGGTTATGGTGGGACAGGTAGTGAGTAGCTGCTGCACGTGTCAGGTGTCTAAGGGAAGTAAGACCAACGTTGGATTATATACTCCCTTGCCTATTCCCTCCATGCCTTGGGTAGACGTTAGTATGGATTTTGTATTAGGACTCCCCATTACTCTTCGCCGTCACGACTCAGTCTTTGTAGTGGTGGATAGGTTTTCAAAGATGGCTTATTTCATCCCATGCAGTAGGACAAACGACGCGTCTCATGTTGCTAAACTATATTTTAAGGAAGTCGTTAGTCACCGTGGAGTGCCAAAAACCATAGTATCGGATAGGGACGTAAAATTCACTAGTTATTTTTGGAAAACTCTTTGGATTTTAATGGGAACGAAATTATTGTTTTCCTCCGCCTATCACCCCCAAACTGATGGGCAGACGGAAGTGGTTAATCGGAGCTTAGGAAATTTGTTACGATGCCTTGTGAGTGATCATAAGAGCACTTGGGATCTTCTCCTTCCCCATGCCCAATTAGCCTACAATAACTCCAAGAATAGGTCTACGGGTCTGTCCCCGAATGAGATTGTCCACGGGTATAAGGCTCCTGTGCCGCTTGACTTGGTGCCGTTGCCCCTAACGTACAAGGCAAGTCAGTTTGCACAATCCTTCGCCCAACACATCCATGATTTACACGCACGTATACGGGCCACTTTGACCACGCAATACGACTCTTATCAAGCGCACGCTAATTTACATCGGAGAGTATCAAACTTCAAAATTGGCGATCTAGTTTTAGTCCGCTTGGTTCCCGAACGCTTGCCAACTGGCACCGTTAAAAAGTTAGCACCAAAGCGCGCCGACCCTTTTCGGATTATTAAAAAGTTAGGTGACAACGCTTTCGTTTTGGACTTGCCTGCTGATTGGGGGATCTCTCCCATTTTTAACGTTTCAGATTTAATGATGTTTGTGTCACCACCACAAGAGTTGATTTCTTTGTCGTCTTCTTCTCCCACTCAAAATTCTGATGGGTTGGGGAGTGGTAGTTCAGATGATCTCTCTCTTTCGCTCCCCGCAGGTATATCATCGGATGGTACGTTGCCTTCTTTTACTCCTACTACTGACATGTTTCCCAGGTTTCCCAGGACATTCTTCACTCTAGATATGATACTTGCTGCGGAACCGTTCACTACTCCGGATGGTACTACTTACCGCTTTCTGGTCCGTTGGCGTGACCGCCCCCCTTCGGACGACTCTTGGGTACTCGCGACAGAGCTTCAACGTTTGGATGCCGAGCTTCTCCGCCGCTATCTCTCCACTCACGCATCAGAGATACATGATTTTGAGTGGGGGAGGATTGATGCAGCGCCACCGCTAATTGATGATGACCCGGTTGCCGAGGCGTTACGGTATAAAGATCTTAGACGCCGTGATGACGCTGAATGAAGTGCACGTTACAACCTCTGCCCGCAGCGCGCTCGAACCGCCATGAAAAATTATCTTTAATTATCTTATTTCATGAACTCCATTTTTATATTTTTAGAATATAAAATTATCCAATGTTTAAGAGAATTTTATATTCATGGCTTGTTTTATTTCTTTAATTTAAAACAATTTTAATTTTGGTGTGCACTTAGCCATTCGGGTGGATGAGATTACATCTCCATCATGAAGGGTTAAGGCTTGTTGTAATCTCCTATTTAAGGAGGTGTTTATGAGGAATCAAGCATTGAAATATTGAAAACCTAAATCCTCTCCTTTGAGAATTTCGGCCCAAGCTTGCTCCAAGCCGCCGCCCCCCCTTGGTGGTGTGAAACCGCCGGCCTCCTTGTGGTGGTGTGACGCCGCCGCTCCTTGCCTCCTCCATCCGTTCGGTGCGACTTCGGCGCGGCTTCCTTGGTGCGACTCCGTGGAAGAAGGTTGCAAACCCTTCGGTGTGACGCCGGGGGATCCGTGGAGAGAGTGATTCTCCCACCGTATCTTTGTGTGAACGTTCATCCCGGTTGGGTAATCTCTTCCCTCTTCCTAGTGTGATTCTCTTCTTTAGTTGTGGTGGTTTTCACGCTCGTTTTCTCCGGATCTTTAATTTAATCGCTACAAGTTTTGAATCGAAACCACTGTTGCAAGGCTTTTTAATTCCGGATTGGTGGATCCTATTTGCTTGAGCGGATCTTGGCCTATAGCCTTGGTCTTGCTCTCTAAAAGGAGTGGCAACCTTTGTGTTTTCTTGGGGAATACTCTGACTTAAATTTCCGATCATTGTTTTTGAGTCGACCATTCCTCCCTTGTTATTTGCGCTGCGTTCTTGCGACGAGGACTATTGTGAGCGATAGGTGCTGTGTAGGTGCGGTAGATCTACGACGTGTAGCGCGTAGGAAGCGTTGTTTTCGTGGAGATCTCCGACTCGAGACGTACCCTACACCAGTCAAGTGAACTGCCTTCACTTGATGCCTGTGGACTTAGCCGTAAATCTCTTTACAAATTGTTTGGGCTTTGACTATCCATGCTTTACTCAGCGTATCTTGGCATCTAGCGTTGAGTGAACTTGCTTCACTCAACGCCAGTGGACTTAGATGAATTTTTGTCTATCCATCATCCTTCCTTGTGAACGCCTATTACAATCACTTAGAAAACCTGTCTAAACTTGTTCTAAGGAACATCCTGCACATAATGAATTTGAACAACATCAAATATAATTATGTTCTTAGTATTGATTATAATGTCTCTTCAAATCTAGGGAACATTGAGGGCAATATTCCCAACATATTTTATAATTCTATCCTAACCACGCCTATTTTACTATTTTGTAGGATCCCGAGACAAGTTGCATTATCAATTTTAAAGAACACGCCTTCAGTTAGGGCGTGCCAAACTAAATGTTGAGTGCAGTCATGCTACTGTATTACTGAAGTATATTCAAGAAGGGAATGAAGCCCCAATGGTCCGATGAGATATTTTCTCCTAAGTATGAAAGAGGCTAGCAACCTTTGACTATGATTTCAGCATGTGTTCTTAAAGCAAGCTTCTTGGAAAGAGAGAGAGCTAGCCAACTTTGATCATGCTTTTTAAGCATGTGTCTCATGAAAAGTGTGAAAAGGAGTAGCCGCCATTGACCTTTAAACCAACATGTGTTTTTTGACCTAGGAAGCTTCATCCTCATGCCATCTACCACCTCTACCTCCGTGGCTTTAGCCCTATAAATAGGCATGAAAGAAGAGGGGGAAGACATCATCCTTACTCCTTCATTTGAGCCTTCTAGAGAGCTGTCGAGAGTTTATTTTTAGAGTATTTTAACTTAATGTTTTCATGCTTTAATGTTCTTGCAATCTATTTTATCAAACTTGTAATCTTTTTGCAAACTCTCTTTGTAATGTCTTTATGCATTTTTTTGTAACTTCTTTTCAATAAGAAATAAAATAGTTTGCTATTCCTTTCTCTCTCTCTCTCTCTCTCTCTCTCTCTTTCTCTCTTTCTTATTATGCATATTCTTAACATGGTTTTCATTTCCTACACTATTATGAGTAAATAAAGTTTGTTTAGTGCTTGATCGAGATGATCCGAGGAATGAAATGATCTTATTTTATTAATCAATATCTTTTCTTTCTATTTTAACAAATGTTTAGGATTTACCCTTTATTAATCTATAGAGAGGTCATATCATCGATATATGATTTTATCTTCTATTTTCGTACTCTAGTAGCCAAAAGGATCATGTGTACGGATTGATCACTCACAGGTAAAGGGAGTTGAATGAAATCCTTGAAAGAGGACGACGTAAATTTCTCGTATTGGAGTCAAATCCAATAGAAAGGTTCACCACATAAAGCAAGTTTTAGGAGTTTGGAATATGTTGGAACCCCTAGGTGATTTGGGCTAGGTTGTCTTCTTAGATTGTGACCCATGTTGTATAAAAGAGTCAAATTTTCTGTGTTTCTTAAGTCTAGGCCATGTCCTTAGAGTCAATAGTTTAATGGACCAGCCTCCATCACTGCCAGAGATTCAAGGCTTAGAGAAATCAAGATTTCGAGAAAGAGATCTACGTTCGTCGATCTCAGGTCGACGATAGTCGTACTCAGCTCAACTAACTCAGAGATAGACTTCTCTAAACAGAGTTCAACGATCTCTATTCTTAAGTCGACTACTACTTCATCTCTCAACGCCAAAGATCACTCAGCGCCAAAATGGACTCAGTAACATAATTTGCTCAAAGAAAATGCTGTTCTCAGGTCAACGAACGTAGAGCACAGAACAAGAAGATTTTGTCAAGCAGCAGTCAGCTATTCAGAGTTCGACGATCGTGTAACTCAGCTCGACGAATTCTGTCTTCTTGTTGACGATTCCAGACTAAGTTATTTCCTTCCTTCTGTTCCTATTATATTGCAGTAATTCATGTGTAATTAATGCCTTAACATTCTCTGAATATTACCGTTAGACAGAGCATTAATTACGGCATTCATCAGTATTATTGCCTGCCATTTTTCCAATGAAACAATTGGGGAAAGTAATCAATGCCGTGTAATTCTCAACGTCATCAGCATTGATTACAGGAGTAATTTGAAAATTTAAATGGTCGTTGACAAACCAATGAGTACACGAATTCTGCTGAAAGAAAATACACTAGATCAACAAGATATAGAGACAGAAAATCTTCTTCTTCTTCATCTGTTCTCAGTCTGCTCCAAGGCTTTCCCAGAGACAAACATTCTTATCAGTCTAAAAGCCTGCTGTTGAGCAATCATCAAAGCTGAAGGCCTACACCCTTGAACAAAGCTTCCACTCCTGAACCATTCAAGATCTCAGGGGGAACTTTGACAACAAATAAGAATCCACACAGTCTTCTCATTTTGACTAGAGAAAAGAAGACTTACATCACTCTCTCTTTCCCACCTCTATACAGGGTTTTAATTCCCTTCAAAATTATTCTGGTTGCAAGTCTCCTTCCAAAAGACATGGGTTGGTTTTTGAGCACCTAATCAAAAGCTCTCAGGTGACAGTCACCTGATCAAAATCTGTAGTGGATTCCTACCAAGGGTGGTAGAAGAGTGGATGTACCCAGTTTGGGGAACCACTATAAATTTCTTGTGTTGTCTGGTTGCTCTTTCTTTTCTGTTCTTGCTGTGGCTGTGTTAGTTAGATATTCTGTGATCTTTGATTTACTTTAATCTGTGATTGTTAGATATAATTGTTAAAGGTAAAGATAGTATATTGTTAAAGAAAAATTTTATAGGTCACATAGACACACTCTATTCACCCCCATATAGAGTATATCAGATCTAACCCTAACTTTTAATTGGTATCAGAGGGGGTTCTTTTGGTTGTACAAGCTAACCCTTGAACTAGAGATCCTAAGTTAGATCTGCTCTCTTACATCTTCTAGATCTATACAGCATGGCACAGAACAAAGAATATGCAAGCACCAGACCTCCAGTGTATAACTTGTCCAAGTTCACACTCTAGAAGGCAAGAATCAGACTCTACATGAATTCTATTGATGAGGATATATTTAATTCCATCTTAACAGGACCACCAGCTCCAGTGGCTTCAACCTCATCAAATTCAACAGACATGAGTGTTGTTCTACCCCCTGGATGGACAGATGCACAGAAAAAGGCAAAGATAGCTGATGCCAGAGGAACATATTGGATCAAACAATGTCAAGTGAGATATTTCAAAAGGTTGCTGAGTGCTCATCAGCTAAGGCCATTTGGGACTCCCTAAACTAGATGGTGGCTGGATCAACAGAATAGAGGAAGGATAGAAGATCCAACCTCATCACTCAATATGAAAACTTCAAAAAGGATGAAGCTGAAATAGTGGAAGTGATGTACAACAGACTCAGCTCCATTTTTAGTGAGCTGAGGACTCTAGATAAGGAAATCACTTTGACTGAAGTGAATGACAAGATCCTCATGTGCTTCCCCAGCATATGGGACTCAAGAATCTGGCCCATCAGAGAAGCCTGAAGCACAACAGAGATCTCAACTGAAGCTCTACTAGGAAAGCTAAAGTCCTATGAGCAGGTGATAAAATCAAGGGAAGCAGTAGCTGAAGTAAAGACTCCTACACCAACTAGGAAAGAGCACAACATAGCTTTCAAAGCTGCAAGAGACTCTGAAGTCATTCCTATGAATGAAGAATTGATGAGTCTCTTTTCCAAGAGATTCTTTAAGATGGCTAGAAAAGATTTCAGAAGGAGACCATCCAGGTATGAAGACAAGCCAAGGTATGACAAAACACCATCTAAAGAAGTAGTGTGTTTTGGCTGCAGGAAACCTTGGCATTTCATCTCTGAGTGCCTAGAAGTTCAGAAGAAGGATAGAAGAAAGGAGGGTGACTCAAGGAAGGGTCACTACAGCAAGCCTTCCTCAAGTAAGCACAAGAGGAAGGACAAGGGGTTTGTTGCTGAGTCATGGAGTGACACTGAAGAAGAGTCAACCTCCTCCAGCTCTAGTGAGGATGAATAAGAGCAGAAGGCCAAAGAAGTTTGCCTCATGGATATTGAGGCAGGCAGTAGTAGATCAGATGCTGATGAGTCTGAAGATGAAAAGCTCTTATCAGCTGAGGATCAGATGAAGACCTATCCAGCATATAATCAACACTGGTCTCTGGATAGTGGCTGCTCCAAGCACATAACAGGCAGTAAGGACAACTTAATTGACTATAAGTCCAAGCTGGGACCAAAGGTCATCTTTGGTGATTCAAATTATGGCCAAACAGAGGGCTATGGAAAAATCAGGATTGGAGCTGTGACTTCCAAGAAAGTTGCATATGTAAGTGGACTGAAGCACAATCTCATCTCCATACTCCAACTCTGTGATGAAGGTTATCAGGTATCATTCAACTCTGAATCCTGTACTATTACCTCAAGAGAAAACAAACTAGTTTTAATTGGTAGTAGACAAGGAAACATATATTTAGTTAATTTCCAGTCTATTACTTCAGATATATGTCTGCTTAACTTAGTTAGTAGTCAAAATGACTTATGGCATAAGAGATTAGGACATGTAAATCTGAAAAACATTGCTAGGCTATCGAAGGACAACCTTGTTAGAGGTTTACCTTCTGACCCCTACAAGAAGAAAGGTCTCTGCAGGGCTTGTCAACTAGGTAAGCAAACTAAATCTAGTTTTAAATCCATTAATAAGAGTGATTCACCTAGGATTTTGTACTTACTACATATGGACCTTTTTGGCCTTGTTGCTGTACAAAGCCTAGGAGGGAAGTCTTATACCTTAGTGGTTGTAGATGACTTCTCCAGATTCTCTTGGGTTTTTTTTGAGAGCAAAGTCAGATACTTTTCAAGTTCTTACAGATTTTCTCAAGAACATACAGATTGAGTATTCTACTAAAGTTGCATTGATCAGAAGTCATCATGGCACTTAGTTTGAATCTCTTCTTATGCTAGAGTTCTGTAGGAAAGAAGGTATAAGACACTGCTTCTCAGCTCCTAGAACTCCTCAACAAAATGGGGTAGCAAAAAGGAAAAATAGAACACTCATTGAAGCTGCAGACACATTACTTGCAGATGCTTACATGCCCCTATCCTATTGGGGAGAGGCAGTGAGCATAGCAAACTATGTCCTGAATAGAAGCTTGATACACAAACTAAAACATAAGACCCCCTATGAATTGCTCAAAGGGAAAAAACCAATAATTAACTATTTTAAAGTATTTGGTTGTGTATGCTATATTCATAACAATGACAAAAAGCACATTAGAAAGTTTGAAGCAAAGGCTGCAGTGGGAATCTTTCTAGGATATTCCCAAGTCAGCAAAGCTTATAGGGTTTTTAATAAATCCACATTGAAAATAGAAGAATCCATACATGTTATATTTGATGAGACTAACATGTTTTACAAGGAGAAAGAGATTTCTACCAGAAACCCCTTGCAGGTAAACAACTTGTGTGAGAAATTGGATGAATTGAAATTTACATCCCAGTCTTCTCAACAAGCCAATGAAGAAAGTGATGAAGAAAATCTTGATGCAGTTGAACCCCCCACAACAACAGAAGTAATTCCCCAAGAGGAATCCTTACCAAATGTTGTTGTTGAACCAACTCCACCTACTGATCTTGTCACACTAAGGGATCTTCCTAGATCCCAAGTTATTGGAGACATAACAGTAGGTGTATAGACAAGGCATCAACATAACCAGGACTTGATGCATGCCTGTTTCCTCTCTCAAATTGAGCCTCAATCCATATCTGATGCAGAGCAAGATCCTCACTGGATTATTGCAATGCAAGAAGAGCTCAATCAGTTTGAGAGATGCAGGGTTTGGGATTTGGTTCCAAGACCAAAAGACTACCCAGTCATTGGAACCAAATGGGTATTTAGAAATAAGCTTGATGCCCAAGGTGTGATTGTGAGGAACAAGGCTAGGCTTGTTGCTCAAGGGTATAGACAAGAGGAAGGGATTGACTATGATCAAACCTTTGCTCCAGTTGCCAGGCAAGAAGCAATAAGGATAATTTTGGCCTATGCTTCATTCAAAAAGTTCAAAGTCTATCAAATTGATGTGAAGAGTGCCTTCTTGAATTGGGAACTTAAAGAAGAGGTTTATGTTGAACAACATCTAGGTTTTATTTCTCCAACTCATCCTTCTTTTGTGTTTAAGTTGCACAAGACTCTCTATGGTTTAAAGCAAGCTCTAAGAGCTTGGTATGAGACCTTAGCCAGCTTTCTATTAGAGCATGGTTTTTTAAGAGGCATAGTTGATAGGACTTTGTTTACCAAATTGCTTCATGATAAAATACTGTTTGTGCAAATATATATAGATGATATAATATTTTGCTCTACTAATCCCAAATTATGCAAGAGATTTTTTGATCTAATGCATTCAAAATTTGAGATGAGTAGCATGGGTGAGCTTTCCTGTAACACCTCCCCTGTAATGACCATATAATATGGGTCCGGCCGGGGCCCCACAACATACGGACGTCACAACTTTAGTATTAAAAGATGATATGAAAACTACCCAATCTCAAAACTCCAGACAAACACAGCGGAAACAGAACGCTAACAGACAGAGTTATCCACTAGCAGTAGAGTATCAAACGGCCTTAAGGCCTTACACAATAATAGTCCAAATAAAAATGTGCCAAACACTCTTAGGCTATCTCGGCATGCAAGCCAGACATAAACATAATAAGAGTAGCAAACACAAAAGGAAAATCCAAGCACAGCAACACTTCATGAGGCATAGGGCTTTTCGCCCGACGCGCTAGCTCCTGCATGCGATCCTTGCCCTGTAAGGATTTGAAGTAACGTGGGTCAGCAAAGGCTGACCTCTACTGTGTAACAAACACATCTCCTCCTGGCCGTCCCTAGCGGACCCCGGGGTACCACTCCACTTGCAAGTTAGCACTTCGTATACCAAAAGAGCATATATATTAAAGCGGTAAAACAGGCTTGGATGTCTCATACAGCATACATGTTTTCTATATTTTGTACAAGGTGAAAGGGGCCTACTATGCAACATGAATGCAACCCGGGTTTCACCCAAGGCACCCTAGCTCGTATGCATCTAGCACAACATCAAACACTGTGTACTTCCGTTTCCCCATTGGCTTAAAGCCGCAAACAAAAGGGAACCACCATGTCCCTAACGGCACACACGCCGTCACACAGAACCTTGTAAAGGCCCCACCCGCACAAGGGTCATAAACTCCGGGCTTGCCCGCACATTCTGACTTCGCATGTCAGGATTCTGTCTCACACTGACCGATTCTAATAAGCCTTGCTGGACCCCACCCGCTCATGGCTACAATGACTGGGCTTGCCCTCCGCTCGAAATTCTTGTCAGTCTCACACAAGGGGCTAGTCTAACCGGGACACTTTCCCCACATGACTTGCGCGTCACGGGACAGCCAGCCGACCACGGAGACATAGCCGTGCCTTTGCACAGCACAAACCAAGGTTTCCGCACCCCAATCACCATTCATACCGTATCTTTCCCATGCTCCAAGGAAACCATCTACCGCACAAAGCGGAGCTAACCTTGTCCGGTTCTGACTACGAGTACTCACTCAAATAAAAGGGGGAAAATGCATACACATAACGACGTCTTGCCGCAACGGATTTCTACCGAATCCTCAAATCTCGCTATGCAACATCACCGGGTCGGACTAACGGTCGCGACCACGGCTTCACCCACAATGCCTAATCCGCTAACGGAGTGGATCTCTAATGCAAGCATGGCGGGATGAACATACTCAACCCGGAGGTTCCTCTTGAACCTAGGCTACACGAATCCCTCTCATTTGAGAGATCCGGTGCTCAAAACACGAAAGGAAGGGGATGCTATTCATGCATCCTAAATCCTAAAAACCGAGAGGAGAAGTGTCGTTACCTTCCGTCCCCTCTTCCTAGCCATGGATAAGATTTGCTCGGTTAAAAACCACCGTAACGCTCCCACCTTCGCGGATCTGAACTCCGCTCGCGAAACGGACCTCCGAAGCTTCGCCGGCGGCCGGAACTTGGCCTCCTTGCTCTCTCTTCTCTCTAGAACTTAGAGAGATAAAAGAAAGTGGGGAATGAGGGTTTGGAACCCTATTCCCGGCCTTAAACCGCCCAGGGAGGCTCCCCACCATTGGATATTCCCAAGAAAAGAATGAACGACCACGATCGGAACCCAAAATAAAAAATCTGGGCCGAACACGGGTTGCAACACGGCCGTGTGCAGTGTAGTGTCAACCATTCGCCGTCATCCCAAAATTCCCAACCGAGATACGACCTGGAACACGGCCTCTGATACGCTCGTGTCAGACCCGACACGGCCGTGTCACTAGCCGTGTCAAGCCTGTGTACCAAACTCCTCCAAACTACCCGAGAAGGACAAGTCCTTTGACACGTCTTCGAACACGCCCGTGTCACGGCTGACACGCCCGTGTCAAGTTCCGTGTCACGGCCCGTGCCCCCCCTCAACGCCACAAAATCGTTGAGTGCTCGACACGCCCTGAGACACGCCCGTGTCTCAGGTGACACGCCTGTGTCGCACCTGACACGCCCGTGTTCTCACTCACGATCGTTGATAGAAAAACATCGAACCCGAGCACAACACGCCCTGTGACACGCCCGTGTCATAGGCCGTGTGAGCCTACCCAGAACCCACTTTGGCCAAAAATAACGCCATCGGTTCCTCTTCCAAAATTTGGGGTGTTACAACTCTCCCCCCTTACAAGAATTTCGTCCCGAAATTTAAAACATGGAAAGTAAACAAAACTAAACAGAACCTGAGGAGAAAAGCTCGGGGTACTCCTCCAGCATGGCCTGCTCTCGCTCCCATGAGAGCTCCTCGCAGCCACAGTTGTCCAAACGGACCTGTACGAGTCTAATCTCCTTGTTCCGCAATTGCCGAACCTCTGAATCTTCTATCCCGATTGGACGAACTCGCGTCCTCAAGTCTTCCTCTACCGGCACTGCCGTCGGCTCAATCACCACGCTGGCTTCTAACAAAGCTTTCCTCAAGACGGAGACGTGAAATACGTCGTGTAATCCACTTAGCTCCGTGGACAACGCTAACCGGTACGCTGCCTCTCCCACTCGCTCGATGACCTTGAATGGTCCCAAAAATCTCGGACTCAGCTTCTTGAGTCGGTGAATCCGTGAAACGCCATTGAATGGCTTGATCTTAAGATAAACCCAGTCGCCCACCGCGAACTCCACATGCCTGTGGCGAGCGTTGAAATACTTAGCTTGCCGATCTTGAGCTACCTTCATGCGCTCTTGTATGGTTCGCACGAGCTCACTAGCGTCGGCTACCACCTCTTTTCCCAAAAGTTTGGTGTCTCCCGCCTCTGTCCAAGACATCGGTGTTCAACACCGCCTCCCATACAAAGCTTCGTATGGCGCCATCTTGATACTAGCTTGGTAACTATTGTTATAAGCAAACTCCACCATGAAGAGGTGATCCTCCCACTTCTTGCCGAAGTCAAGAGTACACATCCTTAGCATATCCTCCATAGTGCGGTTCGTTCTCTCGGTTTGCCCATCGGTTTGAGGATGAAAGGCCGTACTGAACTTGAGTTTTGTGCCCAAGCTCTTCTACACCAACTGCCAATCCTTAGACGTTAAACGTCCATCCCGGTCGCTGACTATACTCTTCGGAATCCCATGAAGTCGTACAATGTTGCGGACGTACAACTCCACCAACTTTTCCACACCGTCCTCCTTCCGGTTTGGGATGAAATGTGCCACTTTGGTCAAGCGGTCCACAATCACCCAAATGGCATCATTACCCTGCTGCGATCTAGGCAACCCATGCATTAAATCCATGGAGATGTCCTCAAATTTACATTCGGGGATTGGAAGAGGCTTCAAGAACCCGCCCGGCTTCTGACACTCGGCCTTCACCAAGGCACAAGTTTGGCACCGACTCACAGACAAAGCTACATCCCGCTTCATCCCAGGCCACCAATAGGACTTCTTCAAATCCAAGTACATCTTTGTACTGCCCGGGTGAATAGAGTACTTAGTGAAGTGGGCCTCAAACATCAACTCCTCGAGGAGCTTGCCGAACTGCGGTACACAAATCCTTCCGCCCTTCCTCAGAATCCCATCAACCATCTCCCAGGCGCTACCCTCGCCCTTTAGAGCTTCCTCCACGAAAGGTTGGAACTCCGCATCCACACCGGTCGCTTCCCGAACACGATCGCATAAGTCACTCTGCATCTCAATCCAGTTTAACCGAGCCACGCTAGACTCGCCTCTTGCCACACATTCTAAACCCAGGGACTCCCAGTCCCGCCTTAACCGCTCATCGTGAGCTTCAATCCAATTTCCTTGCCCCGAGTATTTCCCGCTAAGAGAATCCACCACCACATTGGCTTTCCCCGGCGTATACTGAATCGCCACCTCGTAGTCCCCAAGGAACTCGACCCACCTGCGCTGCCGCATATTTAGGTCCTTCTAATCTAGGAGGTACTTAAGACTCTTGTGGTCCGTGAAGATCTCCACCTTTGCACCAAAAACGTAGTGCCTCCACAACTTCAAAGCAAAAATTACCGCCGCCAACTCCAAATCATGGACGGGGTAATTTCTCTCATGAGGCTTCAGCTGCCTCGACCCAAAAGCTATCACACTACCATGCTGCACCAACACGCACTCTAAACCGCATCCGGATGCGTCGCTGAAAATCTGGAATCCTTCGGTCCCCTTTGGTAGACTTAGGATCAGCGCCGTCATTAGACTCTCCTTCAGGGTTTCAAACGCCTGATTTCACTCTTGAGTCCATACAAACTTCTGATCCTTGCGAGTTAGTGAAGTGAGGGGTAGAGCTATTCGCGAAAAGTTTTCCACAAACCTTCGGTAGTACCCGACTAGTCCAAGAAAACTCCGGACTTCCGCCACGGTCCTCAAAACTGGCCACTCTCTGATGGCTTCTACTTTCGTTGGATCTACCGCGACCCCATCCCCACTAATCACATGGCCTAAAAACGCCACCTTCTCCAACCAGAACTCGCACTTGGAGAACTTCGCATAAAGCTGATTCTCTCTCAATACTTGCTTTGCAACACCGTCCTCAAGTGCGACTCGTGCTCCGCTTCTGACTTGGAATACACCAAAATGTCATCGATAAAGACGACTACGAACCAGTCCAAGTATTCGCGAAACACTCAGTTCATAAAGTCCATGAACACGGACGGCGCGTTCGTCAACCCGAACGGCATCACCGAGAACTTAAAATAACCATACCTCGTACCAAACGCTGTCTTGGGTATGTCTTCGTCACGAATCCACAACTGATAATATCCTGACTTTAAGTCCAATTTTGAGTACACCACCGACCCCACCAATTGGTCGAAAAGGTCGTCTATCCGAGGAATCAGATACTTATTTTTGATAGTCAATTTGTTCAACTCTCGGTAGTCTATGCACAAACGCATACTACCGTCCTTCTTCTTTACGAATAACACCGGCGCACTCCACGGTGAAGAGCTGGGTCTGATATACCCTTGCTCCAAAAGCTCCTACAACTGAACCTTGATCTCGGCCAACTCCTTTGGTGCCATCCTAAAGGGTGGACGTGACACCGGTCTAGCCTCGGGCACTAACTCGATGGAGAAATCAATCTCCCGCCGAGGAGGTGCTCCTGGTAGCTCCTCAGGAAATACATCTCCAAACTCCGCCACTACGGGCACTTCTCCAAGAGACAGCCTGGAAAGGCTAACCCCCAACAATGCTACTAGAGCTACACCTCCCTAGTTAACAGCTCGCACTAGTTGAAGTGCCGAAACTAGGGAACATGCCACCCCATGCAGGCCCTCAAACTTGACTTCCGCTTGCCCCACGCCCCTCAGGGTTACCACCTTGGAAAAATAGTCGATACTGGCACGCTGCTCCGCTAGCCAGTCCATCCCAAAAATCACATCAAACTCGGACAACGGCAAGATCGCCGCTACCAACATGAAGTCGACTCCCTCAAGACTCCAACAAATCCGCCCTTTAGCCCTGGTTGTCATAGATGACCCATTGGGCATGCACACTTTCAACTCTGAGTCAATTGAGAAGGACTCAACTCCAATCCTCCGGATGAAACTTTCCGCAAGGAAGATGTGCGACGCTCCCGTATCAAAAAGTACCCTAGCGGGGTACCCAGATACCACTACAAAGCCTACACACATGCAACAGACATAAAAAGGCTTGAAAGGAGGAAATCTAAGGTGCAGGTTGAACTCTCATACCTGTCACCACATCAGTTTGGCGGATTGCTTCCTGCTGCCCAAGGTTGTAGGCCCTTGGCTGCACTGGTTGAAACCGGGAAGCACTCGACTCCGCCATCTTCCCCTTCTCTACTGCACTGGGGCCGGAGCGCACGGTCTGCTCCTGCCTTGGCTCTTGCTCAGCGCCCTCTTGGGTACAAAATCTTGCTATGTGGCCTTGCTTGCCACAACTGTAACACGTCTGCGGTCCCTTAGAGCATGAACCTCCGGACGTCCAATTACTTTTCTCGCCCGACTTATATGGGGAAGGCTTCCTCTTCCATCGGCTCCCTTCCGCCTTTCCATGGGACCGAGCAGGCTTCTTCTCTTCCCCTTGCTTGGGTGTGAAATCCTTGAGATGTTGGGATCGCTCCATGTCACTCTCCAAAATTCGGGCCGCCTCCACCAATTCGTTGAAACCCGCATGTTTCATCGATATGAGGGGTTGTCTTAGATTCTCCCTCAATCCATGATAGAAGAGATTGTCCCTCTCTTCATCATCTGCCATGGTCGTTCCCGCATAACGACCCAAGCGAGTAAATTCCTGAACATATTCATCCACTGACTTGTCTCGCTGCACCAGATGTAGAATCTGCCTCTGGAGGGCTAACCTTGTTGATGCGGGAATGTACTTCTTTAGAAAGGCATTCCCAAACTCCTCGATGTACGGTATACGTCCTAGAAACCTGCCTGCCACTATGGCTCACCCACCATAACTTGGCATCTCCCTCCAACATAAAGGCTGCGAACTCTGCCTTTTTCTCATCTGGCGCCTCTGCCGCCCTCAGAAGCTCCTAAATTCTAGCCCACCAATCCTCTGTATCTGTGGGCGTGCCGATTCCCTTGAAGGTTGGAGGGTGGAAACTCAGAAAGTACTTCATTTGCCGGTCCCCATGCCCGACAACCACTCTCTCGGCCTGCGGCTCTGCCCGTCTGGCTTCCTCAACCAGCACGGTCGCTGCCGTGTCCGGGGTAGCAGGAGTTGCTACTTGAGCAACAGGAGCTGCTACCTGTGCTGTCGCTGTAGCTTGGGCCGCCACCATCGCTTCTACAAGCATACGACAGAAGTCGGCCGGTGTGACCCCCATCCCTAGCGGACCTTGCGCAGTCGCACTACTTGCTGAGAGCTCTTCTCTTGGCCTCGAGGTCCCAGCCTCGTTGCTTGCACTCTAAACACAAGCAAGAAAATGCAAATCAGTCTCTAATCGCAAGACTCGAACACAAGGACACTCATGGTCCCGCGATACTCCGATGTGGATAACTTCTTATACGCGACTCGACTTATACTTTCGATCGCGAAACTTCTCATTGGAATGCTCAACCTGGCTCTGATACCAAATTGTAACACCTCCCCTGTAATGACCATATAATATGGGTCCGGCCGGGGCCCCACAACATACGGACGTCACAGCTTTAGTATTAAAAGATGATATGAAAACTACCCAATCTCAAAACTCCAGATAAACACAGCGGAAACAGAACGCTAACAGACAGAAGTTATCCACTAGCAGTAGAGTATCAAACGGCCTTAAGGCCTTACATAATAATAGTCCAAATAAAAATGTGCCAAGCACTCCTAGGCTACCTCGGCATGCAAGCCGGACCTAAACATAACAAGAGTAGCAAACACAAAAGGAAAATCCAAACACAGTAACACATCATGAGGCTTAGGGCTTTTCGCCCGGCGCGCTAGCTCCTGCATGCGATCCTTGCCCTGTAAGGATTTGAAGTAACGTGGGTCAGCAAAGGCTGACCTCTACTTTGTAACAATCACATCTCCTCCCGGCCATCCCTAACAGACCCCGGGGTACCACTCCACCTGCAAGTTAGCACTTCGTATACCAAAAGAGCATATATATTAAAGCGGTAAAACAGGCTTGGATGTCTCATATAGCATACATGTTTTCTATGTTTTGTACAAGGTGAAAGGGGCCTACTATGCAACATGAATGCAACCCGGGTTTCACCCAAGGCACCCTAGCTCGTATGCATCTAGCACAACATCAAACACTGGGTACTTTCGTTTCCCCATTGGCTTAAAGCAGTAAACAAAAGGGAACCACCATGTCCCTATCGGCACACACGCCGTCACACGGAACCTTGCAAAGGCCCCACCCGCACAAGGGACATAAACCTAGGGCTTGCCTGCACATTCTGACTTCGCACATCAGCGTTCCGTCTCACACTGACCGATTCTAAGAAGCCTTGCTGTACCCCACCCGCTCATGGCTACAATGCCCAGGCATGCCCTCCGCTCGGCATTCTCGTCAGTCTCACACAAGGGGCTAGTCTCGCCGGGACACTTTTCCCACATGACTTGCGCATCACGGGACAGCCAGCCGACCACGGAGACATAGCCGTGCCTTTGCATAGCACAAACCAAGGTTTCCCCACCCCAATCACCATTCGTACCGTATCTTTCCCGTGCTCCAAGGAAACCATCTACCGCACAAAGTGGAGATAACCTTGTCCGGTTCCGACTACGAGTACTCACTCAAATAAAAGGGGGAAAACGCATACACACAATGGCGTCTTGCAGCATCAAATTTCTACCGAATCCTCAAATCTCGCTATGCAACATCACCGGGTCGGACTAACGGTCGCGAACACGGCTTCACCCACAATGCCTAATTCGCTAATGGAGCGGATCTCTAATGCTAGCATACCGGGATGAACATACTCAACCCGGAGGTTCCTCTTGAACCTAGGCTACATGAATCCCTCTCATTTGAGAGATCTGGTGCTCAAAACACGAAAGGAAGGGGATACTATTCATGCATCCTAAATCCTAAAAACCGAGAGGAGAAGTGTCGTTACCTTCCGTCCCCTCTTCCTAGCCATGGAGAAGATTTGCTCGGTTGAAAACCACTGCAACGCTCTTACCTTCGCGGATTTAAACTCCGCTCGCGAAACGGACCTCCGAAGCTTCGCCGGCGGTCGGAACTTGGCCTCCTTGCTCTCCCTTCTCTCTAGAACTTAGAGAGATAAAAGAAAGTGGGGAATGAGGGTTTGGAACCCTATTCCTGGCCTTAAACCTCCCAGGGAGGCTCCCCACCGTTGGATCTTCCCAAGAAAAGAATGAACAGCCACGATCGGAACCCAAAATAAAAAATCTAGGCCGAACACGGGTTGCAACACGGCCGTGTGCAGGGCCGTGTCACCATTCACCGTCATCCCAAAATTCCCAACCAGGACACGGCCTGGAACATGGCCTCTAACACGCCTGTGTCAGACCCGACACGACCGTGTCACTAGCCGTGTCAAGCCCGTGTACCAAACTCCTCCAAACTACCTGAGAAGGACACGTCTTCGAACACGCCCGTGTCACGGCTGACACGCCTGTGTCAAGTCCCGTGTCATGGCCCGTGCCCCCCTCAACGCCACAAAATCGTTGAGTGCTCGACATGCCCTGAGACACGCCCGTGTCTCAGGTGACACGCCCGTGTCGCACCTGACACGCCCGTGTCAAAGCCCGTGTTCTCACTCATGATCGTTGACAGAAAAACGTCGAACCTGAGCACGACACGCCCAGTGACAGGCCCGTGTCACAGGCCGTGTCAGCCTACCCAGAACCCACTTTGGCCAAAAATAACGCCATCGGTTCCTCTTCCAAAATTTGGGGTGTTACATTTCCTACTTCCTTGGTCTCCAAGTGAAGAAGCTCCCTGATTGCATCTTTATTTCCCAGGCTAAATATGCCAAAGAGATTATAAAGAAGTTTGGGATAGCTGATGCCTCAGCAAAGACAACACCCATGCCTACTAATACTGTACTAGACTCTGATGCACTTGGGAAACCTGTGGATCAGAAACTATATAGGGGCACTGTTGGATCCCTACTATATCTTTTAGCAAGCAGACCTGATATTATATTTGCTACATGCCTTTGTGCTAGGTTCCAGGTGAACCCTAAAGAATTCCATCTAGTTTTTCTAAAAAGAATTTTGAGATATATAAAGGGTTGTCCTAGTGTAGGTCTCTGGTATCCTACTGAGTCAGAGTTTGAGTTAACTGGATACTCAGATGCTGACTTTGCTGGATGTAGAGTGGACAAAAAAAGTACCTCAGGAACTAGTCAGTTCCTAGGTTTGAGATTAGTGTCTTGGTTTTGCAAGAAGAAATCATCTGTGTCTACATCAACTGCTTAAGCAGAATATATTGCAGCTGGCAGTTACTGTTCCCAAATTCTGTGGATTTAAAACCAACTACTGGACTATGGTTTCAACTTAAATAATTCAACATTACTATATGATAACACAAGTGCTATATCCATAACACAAAATCCAGTTCATCACAGCAGAACTAAGCATATAGACATTAGGCATCATTTCATTAGAGAGTGTGTAGACAAAAATAAAATTAATCTTGTCTATATTTACACTAATTTACAAAGAGCTGATATCTTCACCAAACCTCTGGATGAAAGAAATCATTTGTTCTTCATAAATCAGCTTGAAATGATAAATGGAGAAGAATTAGTTTAACCTCTGTCTGCACTCGATGAATTTTTCAAAGTTCGTCGAGCGGAGATCGACGAACTGGGGGAAGTTTGTGAGATATTCATCGAACGGAGATCGACGAACTCTCTGTGTGAAGTTAGTTTCGTCGAACTGAGATCGACGAACCTACTTCAGAAAACTTTCATCGAACGAAGATCGACGAAATGTCTTCAACCCTTCAGACTGAGATCGACGAATCATTTAAATCCAAATTATTTCGTCGACCTAATATCGAAGACCTATTCATTTTTCGTGGAACGGAGTCTGCCAGTTCATATTCAGGAAAACACTATATTTAGGTTTTATTCGACCTCTGTCCTACGCCTTCAGTTCTCTTACACTTGATCTTCGACTTTTCTTGCAGGTATTCTCATGGCGATCCCCGCAGGCTCTCTTGCAGCAATGAAGTTTGATACAGGATTCGATTTGGATTTCGAGTCCTTCCAATACTCTGATCCTGTATTCATGAACATTCTGCAAACTCTAGAAGATCAGCATCTCAAGACTCTGCTATCAACACGCATCAAAATCTGTGGAACAGAGATCAGGGAATGGGTCTATACATCTACAACGGAGGAGAACGTGATGACAGGGACTATCACTGGTAATGCCATCTCCCTCACTCCCGCAGTTTTAACTGAAATATTTGGATTGCGTAATGGTGAGGAGAAATTAGAAATTGAAATTGAAGAATTTGATATGATGCTGAGCATCATGGGTTATTCAGGAGAAACCCCACAAAAACTGCTTAAAAAGCATTTATCTGTTGAATATAAGTTCCTTGCAGATATTGTAGGGAAAGTGCTGCTAGGAAATCACTCTGCACATGATTACATTACCAGGCATCAATTCCTGGTTATGTGTGCAATAGTAAATAAGAAAGCAATTAAATGGGCTCAATTTTTGTTTGATCTCATCAAAAAGAAGAACAATAAAAAGGAGGTATGTTTTGGAAGGATCCTTGGGATCTTCCTCAAAGAAAAGGCTGCCGGATCCCTGGTCTCCCCGACCATATCCATTAATGCCTTAAAGAGACTTACCTGTGCTCTTTTTGGCAAGTGGGAGAGGACCATTACAAAGCAAACCAAGGCTCCTTCCTCTTCCACCAGAGCTTCTGAAAATACAAGGGCTGTACCAGCCACTTCCCAGCCTACTGAAGTGGACCATCCATCTCTTCCATCACCTTCACCAGCCACTCACATTCAAACTCCATCTCAGCCTAAAGCTCAACAAACCCTAGCCTCCACTTCTATTCTAATACATACCCCTACACCACTAGCTTCTCCAATTCCTTCTTCCCCTACCCATATTCCATCCAATTCTCCCTCTCCTAGGGCTGATACATCCATCCCTACTCTTCCCCAATCTCCTCTTCCAGATCATCTTGCTGATATCCCCTTCTCCACTCTCTCTTCTATCCCATCCTTCAATTTACTCTCAACTCCTCTGAACACTCCTTCTCCTCAACAATACCCTTAACAGGATCCCCTTCCAAACACCTCCAATCAGCCGTCTCCTCTAGCAACTATCATCACTACCTATATACTCTCTCAACCACCTCCTTCCCAAACATCTGACTCCACCTCTTTGAATCCCTCTATCATCCAACCACTTCTTAAGCTTCTCAAGCCTATCGTCCAAACCATCATTGCAGAGGCTATTTCCCCTCTGTTTATCTCCATATCATCTCTCTCTGCTCAAATTTCAACCCTCACCTCTACCCTCTCTTCATCTGGGGGCCTGGCTTCAGTGCCTACTGAAACCAGGCAGGGGGAGATAATTAATGAAGAAGCAGCAGCAGTATATCCAGCAGCAGCAGCAGGAACAAATGTTTGCATGGAAACAGATTTACTGAATTTTAATGATACTAATATGGAATCAGATGATATAGAGATAACTGATTCAGTAGCAGATGTAGATAATCAATGTACAAATATTATAGTATCCAATGCTCAAGAGATCAGCTTGCCAGAAGTTCTGCCTGGAAGGATCTACTTCATTAAATCTAAAGTAAATCAACATACTATGCTGAGGATCTTTGGATCTTATATTCAGTTCTACCTCTCCTTTCCCACTTAATCATCCAAAGCAATAGTATGCTACACCTCCCTTGCAAGTTCTGAAGTATTAGACATTATAAAGAAAAGTCTGATAGCTCCTCCAGTGGCATTATATGAACAAACATCTAGCCCTCTTGGGCCATCTTTTGTCATGGATAATACTTCAATGCCTGATTTAGATGATCTGATCATGGCCGATATTGAATAAGAGAACAGGGCAGCTGCTGTGAGCTCTATTTTAAGAAGTCTTTTAGCTCCTTTACAACATAAAGAATCTTCTAAATCTACATAGCTTTTAAAAGAGATAGATGCATTATATGACCTTCCTCAACAACAATCTGATGATGATGATGATGATGATGATGCTGACCCTGATGAAGATCCAAAGGGAAAGAAAAAGCAAGCCTCAAAGAAAAGGAAAGCTCCACCTCCACCTGCTACCAAACCTAGAAATACCAATGATACACCATACTATATCCTACAAAACATAACTCCATACAAGGGTATGCCAGCATGGATGTGGCTATCTAAAAATGAATAGAAAGCAAGGAAGAAAAGTAAGTGGTATTCTCCTCCCCCACAAAGGTTCAGAAGAGATCCTCCTCCTCCTCCTTCTCTTCCTCCTCCTCTAGCTGCAGGTGCCTCAGGAATCTTGTCTCAGAGCTCAGAAGGATTCACCAAACCTACTCTCACTAAAACTTATCAGAGACAGGGAAGATCCTCTCATTCTTATGGAGACAGTCAGCACAAACAGAGACATAAGTCAGTTCAATTGTTTATTTTTGAGCCAACATTTTCCCCTCCTCCATCTCCTGGCAAAGCTAATAGCCCTGAAGAACTTCCAACTCCAGCTTATGATCCTGAAGCTATTCCAACTACAAGAATGGCTAGATTCAAGAAATCTGTGGCTCTTTCTCAAATCAGGCAAGCCAGAGAAAAAGGCCAAGATTCATCTCAATTCTCTACCATGTCAAACTACAGAAAGAAAGAGTTTGAAAGATACCATATAGGGAAGCTGCTCAATGCTGAGGAATATATGAGTCTACATCCTGAAGCTGTGGTTCCAAGAACCACCTCTCAAAAGACTCTTGGAGATGCTGACATGACTATGAATATGAGACAAGCTCAAGACCCAAACAGGAAAATCATATTTGCTAAGTCTTTTGACCATCACAAGAACATTTAAACTCTTTATTTTCTGTATTTTTTGTGAACAATCTGGGTACATAGCTTTATAAAGGTACTGATAGCTTATTTATTCTATCAGTTATCTCAATTTTCATGCTATGTTTACTTCATTTTGTTTTGTGATCTTTGTCTTATTGTTTTGTTTATTTGAAGTAACCTCACCCAAATAGGGGGAGATTGTTGGAACCCCTAGGTGATTTGGGTTAGGTTGTCTTCTTAGGTTGTGACCCATGTTGTATAGAAGGGTCAAATTTTCTGTGTTTCTTAAGTCTAGGCCATGTCCTTAGAGTCAATAGTACAATGGACCAGCCTCTATCACTTCTAGAGATTCAAGGCATAGAGAAATAAAGATTTAGAGAAAGAGATCTACGTTCTTCAATCTCAGGTCAACGATAGTCGTACTCAGCTCAACTAACTCAGAGATAGACTTCTCTGAACAGAGTTCGACGATCTCTATTCTCAGGTCGACTAATACTTCATCTCATAACGCCAAAGATCGCTCAGTGCCAAAATGGACTCAGCAACATAATTTGCTCAAATAAAAAGCTGTTCTCAGGTCAACGAACGTAGAGCACAGAACAAGAAGATTTTGTCAAGTAGCAGTCAACTATTCAGAGTTCGATGATCGTGTAACTCAGCTCGACGAATTCTGTCTTCTGGTCGACGATTCAGACTAAGTTATTTCCTTCCTTCTATTCCTATTATATTGCAGTAATTCCTGTGTAATTAATGCTCTGACATTCTCTCAATATTACCGTTAGATAGAGCATTAATTACGGTCTTTATCAGGATTATTTCCTGCCATTTTCCCAATGAAACAGTTTGGGAAAGTAATCAATGCCGTGTAATTTTCAACATCATCAGCATTGATTACAGGAGTAATTTTAAAATTGAAATGGTCATCGACAAACCAATGAGTACAAGAATTCTTCTAAAACAAAATACACTAGATCAACAAGATATAGAGACAGAAAATCTTCTTCTTCTTCATTTGTTCTCAGTCTGCTCCAAGGATTTCCCAGAGACAAACATTCTTATCAGTTTAAAGGCCTTCTGTTGAGCAATCATCAAAGCTGAAGGCCTATACCCTTGAACAAAGATTCCACTCCTGAACCATTCAAGATCTCAGGGTGAGCTTCGACAACAAATAAGAATCCACACAGTCTTCTCATTTTGACTTGTGAAAAGAAGACTTACATTACTCTCTCTTTCCCACCTCTGTACAAGGTTTTAATTCCCTTCAAAATTATTCTGGTTGCAAGTCTCCTTCCAAAAGACTTGGGTTGGTTTTTGAGCACCTGATCAAAATCTCTCTGGTGACAGTCACCTGATCAAAACCTGTAGTGGATTCCTACCAAGGGTGGTAGAAGAGTGGATGTACCAAGTTTGGGGAACCACTATAAATTTCTTGTGTTGTCTGGTTGCTCTTTCTTTTCTGTTCTTGTTTTGGCTGTGTTAGTTAGATATTCTGTGATCTTTGATTTACTTTAATCTATGATAGTTAGATATAATTATTAAAGGTAAAGATAGTATATTGTTAAAGAAAAATTTTATAGGTCACATAGACACACTCTATTCACCCCCCTCTAGAGTATATTAGATCTAACCCTAACTTTCAGAATATAGAACAAAAGTTTGGATGATCAACCTAATCGACGCGTCTTGGTTCTAATATGACCTTGATATTATATCCTACACTATAAGCGATAAGGTATACTTTCCTTTATCGAATATTGATTCAGAGAACATCATCTTCATATTCATCTTCTCTCTTTCATAAAACACCACCAGGATTTTCTCCATCATTGTCCCTGTCCTTTATCCTCCCTTCCTGGATAGATCAGGGCCCCATTGGCATTGACTCCTACACTCTTTTAATCAGGTTGTATGACTGCCAAGATGCTGCCGAATACACAAGCTGCCCCTGACGGAGCTCTCCTTCAAAATCTTGCAGGCCCAGCTGCACGCCATAGAGCTCACGCACATGGTTGCACGGTGGGGTATCAGCTTCTTGTAGAATTTCCATAATGTAAAGGCTAAGAATGAGCTTGTTGAGGACAAGGCCATGGACCTCAAGACGTGTCTTGAGCTCTTCGAGTGCCTTTTAGCCAAGTACTCCAATGCCGTGGTAGGTCATCCTTATACTTCATTTTCTTTCTTTCTTCTTCTTCTTTCTCTCCTCACCCCGTCCTTACTCTCAACTTCTTTCCTTTGTAGGATGTTGAGACTATCAACCGCATGCGGTCGCACGTCTGTGAGTTAGAGGAGGAGTTGAGGGACACCCAGATGAAAGTATTTAGATTCAAGAGTAGCTACCACCTAGAGGGGTGGGGTGAATAGGTTTTAGGACTTTTTTTTTCTTTTCCTATTTCAGGTGAGTTGTGATTTAAGGTAGTTTAGCTTTCAAGACAATTACACACAATACACAGGAAGTTTATAGTGATTCCCAAGATTATGGGTACATCCACTATCCCTCCCACCTTTCTAATAGTTTGTTAGACAAGGCAACTTCTCCAAACTCGGCTCCAAAGAGCTTACAACACATATCCCTCAAGATCTCTTAGTCTCCTCCAAGACCTACCTTAGGAACAAAGCCCTATAACTCAGAGCAAGCTTTGCTCCTACAGCTCAGTGATCTAAAGATCACCTACCTCAGACTAAGTTAATAGTCCTACACTTAGGCTAGGAGGATAGCCCTATAACTCAGAGAGGAATACTCTCCTACCTCAGATCTGAAATAGATCCTACCTGAGGAAAACTGCCCTACAACTCATATCCAGTCCAGGATCCTACCTTAAACTTTAGCACAAGTCCTACAACTCAGACACACATGCCCTACCTCAGATCTACATAGGGATCCTACCTTAGATATACAAAAGATCCTACACTCAGCCTTTATATAATATTCTTACACTCAGATCGGTTAAGATCCTACTTGATGAAAGGTTTGTTGATGATGATCTAGACACCAGAGTGATTTTATCTGTGTATACCTTCTTCTGAACAGAAGTAGCTCAGTCTAGTCTTCTTCTTCATAGCTACATAAAATGTTCTTCAGGAAAGATCTGCTTGAATTGTGAAGTAACTGCAGCTAAGGTTAGCCCTTGCTGCTCCTTCTTTCTTAGAGAGTTTCTCTGAACTTGCTGTTCCAGGTGAGAATGGCAATAACTATCTTCTATCAATTGATCTGCTGCAGCTAGGGTTAGCATTGGCTTCTTCTTCTTCTATCTCAGAGATGTTTCTCTAAGCTTGTTGTTGCAGGTGAGAATGGAACCAACTATCTTGCTTGAACTCTTAGATCAGAAGTTTAGACTTGTTCTTCCAGCTCTGCAACAATATCGAGAGGAAGAAGATGAAGTCCAGAGCATTTCCAAAAGTTAATCCAAAATAGTTCTCTTCTTCTCACTAACAAGAATGCTTTTATTCCCGATGTCCAATGACTCTTTGAGCAGTAAGACTAACTGTAGTTGTTGGCTGCCACTTTTCTTTATCAATAAATGTTATACAGTAGGCATGCGACGCCATTTGTCATGTACTGTAGACTTCCCGATGTCTAACGACTCATTGAGTAGTGGGACCAACTATAGTTGTTGGTTGCCACTTTGCTTTTACATTAAATGCAGTACATAAGGCGTGCTGCGCTGTTTGTCATGTAATGTAGAGTTCCCGCAACAATTTGAAATTCTGCTGACGTCATCACCTGTGGACTTATTCAAAAATAGAAGATTCATCATAGGCATTGAGTGAATAGCCTTCACTCAGCACCAAAACACTTAGCCAATTTTTTGTGCTATTAGGCGTCGAGTGATTAGTCATCACTCGATGAATTATAGACTTTTGCAGTCTTAACTCATTAGTCGTTGAGTGAACCATCATCACTCAACACATTTGGACTTAGCCAATATTTCTGTTGAGGAAGAGCAGAGTGAACTATCTTCACTCAACGCTTTTGTCCTTATACAAACTTTCTATTGATAGGCATTGAGTGCATTGAGAGAGCCTTCATCACTCAACTCATACTTGACTTTCCAGTCATCTTGATGAGGCGTTGAGTGAACAGCCTTCACTCAACGCTTCTGTATTTAGCTGATTTCTCTATTGAGTTGGCGTTGAGTGAACTGTCGTCCTCACTCAACACATTTGGACTTAGATATTTTTTTTGCCTACATCTTCTAAGGCTTTGACTGAAGCTTATTCTTTCAACGCTTTCTGATCTTGGAGTTGAGTGAACTGACTTCACTCAATGCTTCTGGACTTAGCCAGATTTATTCTCAATTTGTCTGGCTTTGACAACATATAGCTTTACTCGATCCTTCTTTCTTCAGGCGTTGAGTGAGCTACCCTCACTCTATGCT
The DNA here is from genome assembly GCA_039513925.1 of Platanthera zijinensis. Lineage (NCBI taxonomy): Eukaryota > Viridiplantae > Streptophyta > Magnoliopsida > Asparagales > Orchidaceae > Platanthera > Platanthera zijinensis. The sequence goes on from CM077092.1 coordinate 163,355,742, forward strand.
TCTAGACTTAACCAGAAATCTTACTTGTCAATGATGAAGCTTTGACAATCTGAGCTTTACTCGATGCTTCTTTCTTCAGGCATCGAGTGATTTGACCTCTCTCGACACTTTTGGACTTAACAAGAAATCTCCCTTGCCAATGTTGAAGCTTTGAATGTTTGAGCTTTACTCAACACCTCTTGTTATATGGCTTTGAGTGAACTGCTTTTACTAAATGCCTGTGGACTTAACCAAAATTCTGCTTTGTCAACAGTCAGGCTTTGACTGCCTATGCTTTACTAAGCGCTTCTTTAAATCTGGCGTTGAGTGAACTGGCTTCACTCAATGCATGTGGACTTAAATAAATTCTGTCTTATCAACAGTCAGGCTTTGACTGCCCATGCTTTACTCAACACTTCTTGACATCTGGCATTGAGTGAACTTGCTTCAATCCATGCCCGTGGACTTAGGCAAATTTCTGTCTTTCCAGCATTCTTCCTTATGTCCACCTGTCATTGTCACTTAGACAACCTATCTAATCATTATGACAAAGAACATAATGCGCACATAAAACTTGAACTTACGTCAACACAATTATGCTCTTAGTATTGATGGTGATGCTTCTTCAAATCCTGGGAACATTGAAGGGCAATATTCCCAACACCAGATGAGGCTCGCCACAACCCTTACTGAGAAGACTTCCGAGAAGCTTGTCGAGTCCATATCCAGTGGCTGCACGATTCTTCATTTCACCCTGTAGGAGGTGGTGAGTACCCGCAAGCTCCTGATTACATATACGATAGAGAAAATGCTGAATATGCCTCGGAACCTTAATTCCTTATAGGATGAATAGATGGAGTAGATTGTGGAGGATCTCATCTTAGACTTCTTTGCACCAGAGGCGAGCAAACCTTCCTCAGGATGTAGCTACTCACCCTCGACAGATGACAAGATGGATCACCTGCCCCTGGTTCCACCCACAAGCTGAGAGATTTGAACGTTTCGATATTCTTTTGCAATGTAACAACTACCTTACCAAAAATGTTTTTGGTATACATGAAGGGTTATCTTAATCTTCCTCTACATTGTTTTTCATTTTGTTTTATGTAGTATTTATTTTACTTCAGTCCATTGTTGAGTGCTCGCCATTTAAGTCCAGGCAAATCACCAGGGAAATTGGGGAGCCCTATCCCGGCATACAAGAACTGAACCCAGCGAGCCTGGCGCACTGGCGACTTTAAGGAAAAGGACAAGTTATTAAGAACCCAAGAGCCCGTGAGTACCCCTTATATGGCGGGGGAGGGTGAGATCCTTGCACGGTCTAGGAACTCACACAGCCACCGCTCTGCCCACGAAGTTGGGTGAGTGAGGAATGCATGAGGTAGGGTGAGAAATATTATACCTCCCCTCTCTATCTCACTTTATTTTCCATTTTCTTTCTTTATCTTGCTTCCTTTCAATCCGTCTCCCAAGATACCTGACTTATAGGATCTTAGGAGATTAACCCTGATATTATTTTCCCTTTGCATATGTTCAACCTTCTATTAGAGTAACCAGCCTACCCTGATGACTTGTGATAGCCCGGTTAGGGGGATCCTATTGGGGGTGATTTGGTTTAGAATTGAACTCATCTCAACCTTCCACCTGAGCGACCTGCATGCCCGACCGACTTGTGGTATCCAAGTCAGCTGGATCCTATCGAGGGTGCTTTGGTTTAGAATTTCTCTCATCTAAGCCTTCAAAACGAGCGACCCGCCTGCCCTGCTGACTTGTGGGAGATTGATTAGCGGGATCTATTAGGGGTACTTTAGTTCAGAATTGATATTATCTCAACCTTCAACCCAAGAGACCTGCCTTCCCTTGCACAGTCAGCTAGATCCTATTAGGAGAGCTTTTGTTCAGAATTGATCTCATCTCAACCTTCCACCCAAGCAACTTGCTTGCCTTGCCAACCTACGATAGCCCAGTCAATGGGATCCTATCGGGGTCGCTTTGGTTCAAAATTGATCTAATCTCAACCTTCCACCCGAGCGACCTGACTGCCCTCCAGACTTGTGATAGCTCGGTCAAGGGGATCCTATCTGGGGTGCTTTGGTTTCGGAATTTATCTTATCTCAACCTTCCACACGAGCGACCATCCTGCCCTGTCGGCTTGTAGCAACCCAGTTAGTGGGATTCTATCTGGGGCGCTTTGGTTCAAAATTGATCTTATCTCAACCTTCCTCCCGAACGATCCGCCTTTCCTGTCGTCTTGTGGTTTCCCAATTAGCGAGATCCTATCAGGGGCGCTTTGGTTCAGAATTGTCTAACTATGATGAAAAAATTTAAAGACATTTGGAGAGGAGAGAATTCTGCTTGTTTATTTCATGAGTAAAAATGCTTCAGGTCGTCAACACTCCAAGTGTTACTAGGGGGTGCTCCCTCGACATTCTAGAGGCAGTAACTCCCTAGAGATTGCTTCGAGGATTATAAAGGGTCATTCCCAGTTAGTGTGGAGCTTGTCGATGGCTTCCCTTTCCTGCGGCATCGACCTTTTTGAGGACTAGGTCCCCCTTTACAAAGTGTTTGATCCTGATGTTCTTATCAAAGTACATCGCCATACGACACTTGAAATTCTCCCAGTGGAGGGAAGCAAGGTCGCAAAGTTCCTCCATAAGATTGAGCAAGACTCGTTGCTCTTCTTCATTCTCCACCATCCATTCCTCATCACCTTCTATCACAACCCGTGTTTTCTTGGTATGCAATATATTTTATCAGAGTAAGAGAAAACACATGCCGTAATGCCATGCCATGTAGAATACAACTGCAGATGCTCGGGAAGAAACCTTCTTCTATTTATTTTCATCAAATTTATATATTATTATGATAAAAGCGTAGTTTAAGCTTAAGTTTTGGTAACTGTGTCCCTCAGTTTTGTGGATCAGCTAGTTCACGAGTAAAATATACATGTATGTAGCAAAAAATACTTATTTAAGTTCACTTGGTAACCTACATGAGCATAAATACCCAATAAACAACCTCATGATATGCACATTTATAAATTTAGTATAAGTAAGAAAAGAGCTTTTACGTTCCTTAAATTAGGGTGGTAAGTTATTGAAAGAGATGATATGAGTATAAGTGAAAATGCATATTTTCATCCTTGAAAATAACTAACATGAATCCTAATATAAAATCTTCTTAAAGTCTTTAGTTTTCAAGGGCACCTGAACACGTAGAGGGGGGGGGGAGGTGAATAGGTTTTTGGTCTCTTTTGAGATTTCCTTTTTTATGTGAGTTGTAAGTTAGTTACTATCAGCTTTCAAGACACACCACAAAAGCACACTCAAGGTTTATAGTGATTTCCCAGATTATGGGTACATCTACTATCCCTCCCACCTCTCTAATAGTGTGTTAGATAAGGCACTTCAACAAATCTCAGCTCCTTAGAGCTTACAACACAGATCCTTTAGGATCTCTCAGTCTCCTCCAAGACTTACCTCTGGCACAAAGCCCTACCTCAGAGCAAGCTTGCTCCTATAACTCAGTGATCAACAGATCAAATACCTTAGCAACACAAGATGCCCAACACTCAGGCTCGGAGTATATCCCTACGTCACAGAGAATGACTCTCCTACAGCTCAAGAACAAAGACCCTACCTCAGATCCAAAGTTGGATCCTACCTCAGAACCAAAGGTCCTACACTCAACGAGAATGACTCTCCTACCTCAGGCACAAAGGACCTACAACTCAGATCCACACAGGCCCTACAACTCAAATCCATATAGGATCCTACCTCAGGCAAAACTGCCCTACCTCAGATCCAAAATTGGATCTACCTCAGCCTTTATAAATTAGGCCTACACTCAGATCTATTAAGATCCTATAGAAAAGAAGGTGGTTATTGTTGTTGATATGACACCAGAGAAGTTCTCTGAGTCTACTACTTCCTGAGCTGAGTTATCTAAGCCCTAACCTCTTCTCAACAATAAGAAATTGATCTTTAATACTCTACTGCTTGTGCTGGAAGTAACTCAGAAACCAAGTTCCTAATCTTGCTGTTGAAGAAAGATGAGTTGACAGTTCTTGTTAATTTTCAAACAGCTAACCTTGACTGTAGAAAGTTGAAGGCTCTGCTTAGTCTTCTTTCTCAGAAAGCTTTTCTAAACTTGCTATAACTGATGAAAACTACTATAACTAATTGTAAGAACTTTTAGTTCAGCGGGTTTGAAACTTCAGCTTCAAGCTCTACTATAATGGCGAGATGAAGTTCCGCCTCTTTTCAAAATGATAAACCTTAAAAGTTATCTTTACACCCACTGAACTTATCCCTTTTATTTTCCGCCATCAATTGCCTATTTGACCCATGGGACCCACTGAAGTTGTTGGCTACAACTTACCATTTTTTGCAAAAGTCATACTGTAGACCTGCAGCGCTGTTTGTCATCTACTATGGCTTTCCCGTAATAATTTGAAACTGGGTTGACTCAAGCTGACGTCAACATCTGTATACTTAGCCAAATTCACAGTTTCATCCCAGGCATTGATTATGTTGAGTGAATGGCCCTCACTCAGTGCAAAAACACTTAGCCAAATAATTCTGCACTTCCAGGCGTTGAGTGCGTTGAGTGAATGACCTTCACTAACGCTTTTGTACTTAGACAATCTTTCTGATGTTTTGGCGTTGAGTGTGTTGAGTAAACTTGTTTCACTCAACAAATCTGGGCTTAGCCAAATTCTAGTGCAATGCCAGGCGTTGAGTGCATTAAGTGAGCCTTCATCACTCAACGCCTTCTTTGACTTTGACAGTCTAACTGCTTAAGCGTCGAATGAACATTCATCACTCGACACATTTGGACTTAGCCAATTTTTCTTCCTCTACTAGGCATTGAGTGTGTTGAGTGAGCTGTCCACACTCAACACATCTGGACTTAGATTTTTCTGTCTTTCTTTCTTAAGGCTTTGACTGATCATTGCTTTGTTGACACCTTCTTCTTTGGAGTTGAGTGAGCTGTCCTCACTCAACAATTCTGGAGTTAGTCAGAATTCTTGAAAGAATCTTCAAATGCTTGAGCTTTGACTCAATGCTTCTCTTCAGGCATTGAGTGAGCTATCCTCACTCAATGATTCTATACTTAGTCGATTTTCATGCTTACCACTGCTGGATATTTGACAGACACAGCTATACTCGACGCCTCTTGTTATATGGCTTTGAGTGAACTGCCTTCACTCAATGTCTGTGGACTTAGCTGCATTTCTGTCTTGCAAATTGCTGGGCTTTGACTGTCAACCCTTTACTCATGCTTTTTGGAATCTGGCATTGAGTGAACTGGCATCACTTAACGCCTGTGATCTTAAATGATTTTCAGTCTTTCCAGCATCCTTCCTTTGCATCTAGCATTGAGTGAACTGGCTTCACTCAATGCCTGTGGACTTAGATAGATTTTTGTCTCTCCACCTTTCTAACTTGTAACCACCTGTCACAAACTTAGACAACTTGTCTAAACTTGTTCCAAGGAATATCCTGCACATGATGAGCTTGATCAACATCAAATACAACTATGTTCTTAGTGTTTATGATGATGCCTCTTCAAATGAAATCTAGGGAACATTGAGGGAAATATTCCCAACAATCTCCCCTTATTTTATGAAGGCAGAACACCCAGCAATACTAAGAAGCATTTTCTCATAAAGCAAATAAATTTGGAAGCAGTTGTAAGCTTTCTCATACCACTTGAAAATTCAAAGTTGTATGAAAATTCAAAGCAGCTTACAGCTCTCCTTACTACTGAACACTTAAGTGGAGGAATTTCCTTAAACCACTTGAGGGTGGGAACATTACATGAAATGGCTCAACATTTCTCTCTTCATAATACATGCAATGGTACTCCTCAGTATTCTACATCTTCCCGTGGTCATGTATTGTCCACAATCTCCCCTTATCTGGCAAGTATAACTATACTCAGTATTCTACTCAGTACGCTCTACTCCTCCCCCTTTAGGGTTTAGGGCATTGCCTACCTCTCCCCCTTTCCCGCTTCTTTTAAAAAAAACATTTTCCTAATGAGGGAGGTGATAAGATCAAGGGAGAAATTTACTCTTGATCCTAGCCAACATCTTATGTTGATGTGACTTAAGAAATTATTCTAGTGATAAAAAAACTTGACTAGGAGTCATATCTTTTGTGATGATATACTGATACAACACATCAATACAACCACTTGAGCTAGCTGCTAACATTGATCCACTTGAGCCAATGCCACTCCTATACCACTGAAAACTCTTGCAGAATGCAGTTGTAGTAAGGGAGGTGCTGACTATTCATCTTGTCCTACAGGCATGTCTTTACAGCAGCAGCAGTGACTCGCAACATCAACTAAGCCATCCACTAGCGGTTGATCTCCCCCTCAGACTGTGCATAGTCCATATAGAACAATCCCTGCTCAAATCTCAGCCACTCCACTCACCACACAGTGAGTCTTGAATCTTTTGAATCCACTGCGATAGTGGCTGAGCTAACTCTCTAAACAGAAAGAACAAACCGCAAATATGCAACATGTTCCTACCAACTAATTGGCGTGTGTGGCACTTCACCACCTCCTCCCTCAACTGGAGCATCCCTGCTCACTCTTCTCTTTACTGGAAAGTTGAGTCCATATTATTCTTGACCTAGATACCACTTTGATATCACTTGAGAGTCTCTTATTTACCTGCAGAGCAAAGGTGCCCCCAGTTTTGTAAATAGACAATATTTCACATCTGGACGCAACTGAAGCAGGTAATTACTACCAATCAACATTCCCAAAATTTCAAAACCTTGATGCAGGTGTTGAACTTGAACTTATCCTAGCATTGGTCTTAGTGTAAAAGATAATCAGGCTACTTATCTATGTCTGTGGGGACAAACTCTAAGAGATGATATCATTCCTTTTCCTACGTGAAACCTCTAATAGAAATGATTACCTAATTCTCAATATGGCTTAATTCCTGCCCAGATCTTACTTGAAGAGACAAAATCTCAATTGCTAGCAATTGAGCCGATTGCACCCTAGAAGAATCCTCTATAAAATACTTGGTGGTTTATACTGCTATCTAAAGTTGATGAGTCTTAGAGTATTCGGATGCTGCGGATCTTACCATACCTCTTTGCACTGATTGCCAGCCACAGCCAAGTGAAAATCTCATCAATACCTTTGTCCGATCATTGTCAAATAATAAAGTTAAGGAGTTGAATCCCCGGATATGCAATTCTCTCGAGGAGTGCAATTAGGGAGTGGTGATATTTCTTTAAATTAAAAGAGTTATAATAAGTTTCAACGAAGCAACGGGAGGTTGATTTTGGGTTTCACCTAATTTTAACACTAATAAAACTACATGCATGTCGCCGTCACTGCAATCGCTTTGCTGTGGATTACTCAAGAGGAGTAATATGAAAGATGGATGAGCCAATAAGAGGGTTGCAATCACCCTCATTCAGCCATGCACAGCTCTCTAGCCAATCGCTAGAATGGCACTATCTCAACAAGAATAAGGAAAAAGTTTGAAGCTACCTCCATCAAAAACCACAGTTTTATTAAAGAACTAAGATATAACAACACATAGACATGCTGAAATACTTAAGCTAAACAGTATTATTACACATCAAACAACATCAAAATAAGAAGAAGAAAAATACTACACGTGAAGGGGAAGAGAAATAATCAAATGCACGAAGGATTTCCGAGATTCACGGCCGGAGTCAAGGGTTGTTGGGCCTTGTCCGAGCTCGGTCTATGGATGATGTTCAAGGTCCAGAAGGGTTGTCACCTCCTTCCAATAACCCGTCTTCTTCATGAATAATCGCTAGGTTAAATCTATCCTTAGAACTCCACTAATGCAGCACCTCAAGAGCTTGAAACTATGCTTGGAGCTTGGAGAAGACAATGGTGGACGGAGATGAAGCTATTGCAAGCTTTTTGAGGAAGAATGGTGGCCAGATCAACTCTCCAAGGAAGAGAGAGAAAATAGCGGATGGAGGGAAGTTTTCCCGCTCAGAGGAGCGGAAATGGCGGGCTGGATCGGACTGGCTCTCGGGACAATAAAATCTACGTCTTAAATAGAAAAATTAGAAATAATGGTCATGCACGGTTTGGCGCACGATCGTGCGCAAACCGTGAGATATTAAATTTCAGAATAAGCCTACGGAAGGAGAAGCATTGACCCGTGTGTTTTACTCGCGCAAGGAAGTTTCCTCCTGTGCGTGAAGGAAATCGCACGGGTAATAACAGAAAGCTGGAATTCAAGTGAAGCAGGTGGAACCATGCGTTTTACTCGCACACGGGAACTGCCACCTGTGTGTGAACAAATCGCACGATTAACAGCAGAATGGCACAACCAATAAAGCTACAGGAAAACCATGTGTTTCCTTCGCGCACGGTTTAGAAGAAACCGTGCGTGAAGATCGTCGAGCTCCGCTCGATAATTTCCAGTACAACAAAACACATGAACAAGAAGAAACATGTGCTAATAAAACGCATGACCATGCATTTTCCACAAGTCTAAATTCTAGACTTGGGGGAAGACACACCACCTGCACTCAAACAAACAAAACCAAAGGGAACCCTCCATCGTCACAGAAATGCAATGAAAATAGTCGGAAAGGGCCATGGGGAGCACCATGTGCTTACCCCTGAAAATAGAATGCGCAATTGCACACCCACAGGGCAAAACAGTGCACAAAGTGGTCAATCCGGGTGAAGCAAATATAATCGAATATCAGTTGAAAAGCAGTGCACGAGTGAGAAAACAAGCCCAGATGAGTCCGTAAAACCCTATAAATGTCGGACTCATCATACACAACAACTACTTACTGAGATATACTCAGACTCAACTAGTGAGAATGTAACACTGGTCTGCTTCTTGTAGATCCAAGACACTAGTCTTCCTCCCAAGAATTGACAGGTGCCTGATGTGCGCTTCCTATCCTCTTTGCAGCCTACACAATCTGCATCTGAATATCCTGTTAGTTCAAATCCTTATTTCTAGGGTACTAGAGGCCAAGATATGGTGTGCCCTTAAGATAGCTCAAAATCCTCTTTGCAGCAGAGTAGTGAGATTCTTTAGGGCCACTCAGTTGAGCATTGCCAAAGACCGAGGCTCGGGATCACCTCCAAAGAAATCCATAAATGTTGGGGACCATACGCTTGCCCGTTCACACTCTCTCACAATGCTAGTTTGACTCAAGAGTGAATCTGTAGGACTTTAGGAAAATAATGGGGCTTGGGTATATACGTAGGTAAGGATGAAAAAGGATAAAAAAGATGGCTACACACACCCCAAATAAGCTCATACAAAAGAAATCCTCTCGCCAACAAAACATGCAGGTGCACCACACCAAAAAACTTGAACTTGACAACACGGGTGTGTGCACCGCCTATCACCACAACAATAACACAAATAGACTCTTCATTTTCACTTTCTTATTTTATATCAATTAGCACATATTTTTTTCTTTTCTTTTTCCAGATTTTTATAATACACTTTCAGCCAAATTTTCAAGAAAAATTCACCGCACAACCACATAACAACACCACAGCAACAACACCAATGGAAGAATTAACATACTAATACATCGAGATTGGGGTGTGCAACTGGGAAAAGCTTTTAGGCTTTGGTGATCGCGAAGTGGGGCTAAATCAACAGGAGGGGTAGGATCAAAATAGGCTAACATGGATTATCATTAGGACGGGTACATTGCTCAACTAGGCCAAAAAGATGGCCTACATCACACTCATGCTTGACTAACCATGCACCAATGCTTCGAGAGTAGGTTGGGGCAAGTTCTTAGCAACTGAGAAATATGATCCGTCCTCCCGACTCGAGCAATATGAGGCTAGTTAAGGCTACACACATTCCTACACTACTGTTTGATTACTCCAGATTCAACACCTTTTAGTAGTACAAACACTATTTACATATGCAAAAAAGTATAAACCTACGAGCAGAAAGAAAAATTAAATCTATACTATTTCTATGCACCATGAGTACTCTATTATGAGCACTGCGCGAGTTTCTAACTACTCTATCCTAAAATCCTAAGCCAGCACCACTATTTTAAAGTTAACACAAAAGAAATAAATTTTACTTGAGCCGAGCGCGTGCTTAAGATCCGCTCTTGTGGGTGTAGGTGCACGATGAAGACATGTTAATATAAAAAAAATGAAAATATACTTTTGGTATGAAACTGCTAATTGTGCATGTGCATAGGTAACCCGCATAACTCTCCCCCACCAGACTTAAACTAAACAACCTATCCAAGATTTGCAATAAAAATATAGAAATAAAAGTTGGGGGAGAGGTTACCCCATGCTTAGAAAATGAGCATACCAGAAGATTTGCGTTAATTTTAGTAGAAAGTCCATGGCCCAAACGAACTCCACCTGCACAAGAGAATACCTCCAACCACGCATACTAAAAACATATAATCACAGCAACATAATTGAACAAATTAAAAGCAACAAATTGGGTTGTCTCCCATAAGCCCTTTTCTTTACCGTCCTTAAGGTGGACTGAATACCTGTATTAGTAGTTATATAAATATTGTTAAGAGCATAAGTTCAAAACACAATGAAAAGTCTACAGCTACACACAACATTAAGCAATAAATGAAACTAGAAAAAGCAGGAAACGGCCCCCGGAGATCCTTCACTCCTCAGCTAAACGCTGACTTGTGATAGATCCCCCCAGTCACGTGAGATGAGGGAGAGGTGAATGCTTTAGGGCCCAGGGAAGACGAATCTCCCCTGCCCCTAACTTCTTCTTTCTCATGTCGACGGGCAAAATTTTGCGTCTTGTACATGAGCAGTTCTTTTCTTTTCAGATCCACAGATGGGGATCGCCAGGGTGGTATAACCATACAAATAAATTTAGCAACATGTCTATCTTTCTCATCTGATGGCATCATTTCCTCACCCGCGGCAGGTGAAAGATCATCCCAAGTCACCTGTTTAACAGTCTTACAAAATTTGTTCGGAACAATAAAAGTTTTATGTCTATCTTCTGCACGCTCTGAATAGCCGTGCTCAACTCACGTTCCTTACTATTCGAGTCTTATTTCACTCCCAGCAACTCCATACTTGTATTTTGCTTCAGCCGACATCAATATTTCTTCCACTTTCACAGCCTTATCTTGCCCATTCAGTAGAACACCTGTCTCAGCAGCTCTAGATAAATCATCAGACAACAAAACATTTAATTTCAGAAGTTCTCAAGGTTCATTTGAAATTATAGGGGGAAGTGATGGTGATAAAGGCAATTCTACCTTGGAAGCCAAGATAACACCACTCGCATTAAATTGCAGTGTAGCTTCACTAGCTTTTAGGAATGGGACCCCTAAGATGGGTTTCGATGTATTTCCCATGGGGCCTATCACCTAGAAGTCAGTGACAACAACATCCCCATTCAGAATAACGTCCACCTTTTTAATCTCCCCATCGATCTTTACCACCGATCCATCATCTAGCACTAGTGCCTTCCGGACATTTGATTTGATATTTAAATTTAGTTTTTCAGCATCTTGCAATGCAAGAATGTTGCACGATGATCCGGAATCACATAAAGCTATCTTATCTACCGCATTAATCTCACACTTAATATCCATTTCATTTTTTTGCACTCCTCCGCCTGCCCAACAATCTTCCCATGCTCACGGGGATTTTTCTCTGTATCACTTGGGAGGGTGCCGCGAGTATGCTCGGAGAACACATGGGCCAGTTGCCCCAGCTGTGTCTCCATGTTCCTCATGGAAGTGGTTTGAGTTGCCATATTAGATTGGGCAATCTCAACAAACTTCTACATCATTTCCTCCAATGCACTCTTAAGAGTCCCTTGCACGTTCGGATTATAACCCGTATGCGGCGGTCGCGGCTGGATACTAGAGGCATGAGCATCAAATTGATGCTGGCCTCCCTGCCACCTTTGACCGGGAGCATTTTGATTCAACGAGAAATTAGGATGATTTATCGCATTGGGGTTATACACATTATTATAAGGAGCTGTGCGGTTTTGACTATTTATAAAATTTACGCTCTCGTCAGAGGTTATACCTGATGGCTCAGCAAAGGTCTCTCCATCAGGGAACTCATAAGCATGATGGCCGGGGTTACCACAGACCTGGCATGAAATGTCAATAAACCGAGCTGGAGGAGGGGTCGATCTGTTCATCATCATCCTTCCATCCATCATAGGATGGCTCGCCTCAGCTTGCTGCACCGTATTTACCTCAAATAGATTTCTCGCCCCCAAGGGGAATTTCTTCTGGCGGTCCAGTATGTGCTATGGGAGGAAGTGTCATGAAGTAGCCTCAATGCCTCATTAGGAGATAGATTCATTATTGTGCCTCCAGCTACTGCGTCGATCATAGCCCTAAAATTAGGCTCAATAGCAAAATAGAATATTTCAACTAAATTCCACGGCTCATAGCCGTGCTGGGGGCATCGATGTTGCAGGTCAGCAAATCTCTCCCATGCCTCAGACAAAGTTTCTTGTTCCAGCTTCTGAAAGGTTGCAATATACCTACGGGCATTCACAATCTTATCCACAGGGTGGAACTTAGCCAAGAACTTAGAGGACAGGGCCTCCCATGTAGTAGCGGTCCCTGGAATAATAGTATGGAGCCAGGTTTTGGCCTTGTCATTCAGCGAAAATGGGAACAACCTCAGCTTTACTACTTCATCAGAAATACCAGCATATCGGAATGTTCCACAAATTTCTGAGAACTCTGCCAGATGGAGCTACGGATCCTCACTCAGCAAGCCCGAGAACTGATTATTATTTCGGATCATATTCAGGATGACGGGTTTAATCTCGAAGTGGATGTTTTCGATGGCCGGTCCGAAGTTAGGGTAAACACTTCCTGCAGTAGGGGTTGTGAAATCACGCATTGTCCTAACGCGTGGTTGGACCACCTCTTGGCCCTCAACAACCCATTCACCGTGGCCATTTCCTCCTTAGACAAGATCCTCCATCCTCTCTTCAGCAGCAGCAGCATGCAGGCAAGCTCGCCTCGCACATGCGATTTCAAGCTCTAATACAAGATCTTCAACCCTATCAATAGAGTTGGGATATATCATACAACACAAAAAATCCTTTCAAAAATACCAAAAACACTTACAAAATTTTTCAAAAGAAAAATACATGCAATGGTTGCACCCCCCGGCAACCGTGACAATAACTTGATGCAGTCACGAAAAGTGTACCGATCATTGTCAAGTAATAAAGTTGAGGAGTTGAATCCCCGGATATCGATCTCTCAAGGAGTGCAAGTAGGGAGTGTGATTTCACTATTGAAAGAGTTATAGCAAGTGTCAACGAAGTAAGGTGGTTGATTTTGGGTTTCCTAGTTTTAACACTAATAAAACTAATGTGGGTCACCGTCACCGCATCGCTTTGGTGGATTACACAAGAGAGTAATATTAAAGATGGATGAGCCAATGAGGGTCGCAATCACCTCAATGCCACACACGCTTCTAGCAATTGCTAGAACGACACTTTCTCAACAAGAACAAGAAAAAATGAAGCTCGTCAACACATTCAAGAACTAAGAATAACAATATATAGACCTGCTGAAATACTTAAGCTAAACAGTATTCTTACACATCAAATCAACATCCAAATAATAAGAAGAAAAATACTACAAGTGAAGGGGAAGAGAAACAACCAAACGCACGAAGGCTTTCCGTGATTCGCGGTAAAAGTCAAGGGTTGTCGGGCCTTGTCCGAGCTCGGTCTATGGATGGCGTCCATGGTCTAGAAGGGTTGTCACCTCCTTCCAATAACCCATCTTCTTCATGAATAATTGCTGATCTAAATATATCATTAGAACTCCACGAATACAACACCTCAAGAGCTTGAAACGGAGCTTGGAGCTTGGAGAAGACAATGGTGGACGGAGATGAAGCTATTGTAAGCTTTTGGAGGAAGAATGGTGGCCGTATTAACTCTCCATGGAGAAGAGAGAAAATAGCGGCTGGAGGGAAGTTTTCCCGCTCAGAGGAGCGGAAATGGCGGGCTGGATTTGACTGGCTCTCTGGACAATGAAATCTGGGTCTTAAATAGAAAAATCAGAAATAATGGTCACTCACGGTTTGGCGCACGACCGTGCGCAAACCGTGCGATATTAACTTTCAGAATAAGACTGCTGAAGGAGAAGCGTTGACCCGTGCATTTTACTCACACACGCACGTTTTTGCCTGTGCGTGAAGGAAATCACACGGGTAACAACAGAAAGCTGGAATTCAAGGCAAGCAGGTGGAACCGTGCATTTTACTCGCGCACGGGCGCAACCGCCAGTGCGTGAACAAATCGCACGATTAACCACATAATTGCACAACCAAGAAAGCTATTGGAAAACCGTGTGTTTCCTTCACGCACGGTTCAGAAGAAACCGTGCGTGAAGATCGTCAAGCTCCGCTCGACAATTTCCAGTACATTAAAATGCACGATCAAGAAGAAACGTGTGCTAAGAAAACGCACGACCGTGCGTTTTCCACAAGCTTGAATTCCAGACTTGGGGGAAAACGCACCACCTGCACTCAAACAAACAAAACCAAAGGGAACCCTCCAGCATCACAAAAATGCAATGAAAATAGCCAGAAAGGTCCATGGGGAGCAACAAGTGCTTACCCCCGAAAATAGAATGCGCAATTGCACACCCACGAGCCAAAATAGTGAAAAATGTTGTCAATGACCGGGCGATGAAAATATAACCGAATACCGGTTGAAAAGCAGTGCACAAGTGAAAAAACAAGCCCAGATGAGTTCGAAAAGCCCTATAAATACCGGACTCATCATACACTGCAGCTACCTGCTGAGATATACTCAGACTCAGCTATTGGGATTGTAACACTGGTCTGCTTCTTGTTGCTCCAAGACACTAATCTTCCTCCCAAGAACTGACAGGTGCCTGATGTGCACTTCCTGTCATCTTTGCAGCCTACAAAATCTGCATATGAATATCTTGTTAGTTCAAAATCCCTATTTCTAGGGTACTAGAGGCCATAATAATGGTGTGCCCTAAAGATACCTCAAAATCTTCTTTACTGTAGAGTAGTGAGATTCTTTAGGGCTCACCTGATACCTAACATAAATACATGTATCATACATGATGTCTGGCCTACTTGCAGTAAGATATATAAAAGAGCCAATTATCCCTTTATACAAAGTCTCATCAACAGTTTCCCTGCATCATCTTTGTCTATAGGCATGCTTGACCCCATGGGAGTTTTCATGGTGGAGGCATTCTACATACCAAAATTTTTGTTGAAGTTGGTGACCGGGCGGTCTGGCGGCCTGTCTTGACGGATTGAAGACTGTGTGGTCTAGCAGTTTCCCTTCCGTGGTTTGGTTGCTGTGATGTTACTGTCTGGAGTCCGAGCGGTCGAGCGGTTTGTCTCTGGCAACTTAGAGACCGGGCGGTCTAGCGGTCTCCCATGGCAATCTCTTCTTCCTCTCTGGTGGTAGCCGAGGGTTAGCCCTTCTGTCTAATCGCGCGGCTTATGCGGGTTGTTTCTGTATAGACCGCTTAGTCCTGTAATTTTTTAGTCCCACATCTCTTATTTGTATTCTCTCTTCTCTCCTCCATTCTATAAAAGGGAGGCCATACCTTTGTAATAGATACCTTTTTCAGATTATAAAATTTCTGTTATCCCTCTTCTGGTTTTTTTTTGTTCATTTCTTACATGGTATCAAGACTCGATCTACTCCTCCTGATTCTGTGTGCCTTCTCTGTCCGCGCGACCTGTCCGCGCGGCTTGCTTCTTCTTCTCGTGACCTGGCCTCGCGACTTATTTCTTCCGTCTGCTTGCGCCCTGTTCGCGCGACTTCTTTCTCTCCTTGTCGATTCCCTTTGTGTGCGCGACCTCTTCTTCTCGCCGCGACCTATGATTATTTGCCGCGACCTCTTCTTTAGTCTCCACGATCTGTTGCCGTGACCTGTTAGCCTTGTTCACCTTGTTTGTCTTCCCGCAGACTTTCCTCTAACCGCGTGGTCTTCTCTTTCTTCTATTCGCGCGGGCTGCTGTCTAGCCGCTCGACTTCTTCCCCTCTGCTTGGTTCTGCGGCTTGGTCATGGCTTTTCTAGCCGCTGGTGTCTATCATCGTGACCGTCGCAGATCTCTTTCTTCTAATCGCTGTGATTTCTCCCTGTTCGCGCGTCTTGTTTCCTAACCATATATTTTGTTTCCTAATTGTGCGGCTTCCTGTTGTTTTCTCCTATGACTCCTTTCTGATGCTTCTACTGCTACCACTCCTGTCGCCAATCCGGCTCCGCCTCTTCCTCCTACTCCTTCCAGGAACCTTGGCAACGTTTCGAAACTTGTCGGCTCCAACTACCAAGATTGGAGCGTCTCCTTCATCTTTCTCCTTTGCTCGCAACGCAAACGCCACCATCTCCTTGACGACCCTCCTCCCACCACTTCACCTCTCTTTGATGACTGGGATGCGAGTGACGCACTTGTGTGTACTTGGCTCGCAAACAACCTCTCTGATGAATACCTCCCCTTCATCCGTCATGATGAGACGGTCAAGGCCGCTTAGCTTCATCTTGCCGCTCTGTATTCAAAGGTGGCTCAGACGTCCCGCATCTATACGTTGTATGCCGACCTCTTTGCCCGTCCGATATTGTCTCCTACTGCCTACCAATAGGTTAAGACTCTTGAGGCTGAGATTCTTCAGAATCGCCCCTTTTCTGCGGATTTGGCTCAACCCACAAGCATTTCCAGGAGCTTCTCGTTGTGTGTTATCTGCTCCGACTTCCTGATACTTATGGAATGATCCGCCAACAAATCTGGGTGAGGCAGAATCTCCTACTTAGATGCCACCGCTGCCCACATCATTATTGTCACCCTCCCTCCTTCCCTCCATCATCTGCGCCGCAACAATCCTGGCTCCAGCCACAGTCTCCCCCCAGGGGAGGTGGTGTCCCTTCTCACCCAGTCAACTATGCTCCCACTGTACAAACTCTGCTTGCGGAACGTGCTTGGAAGCCCAACATCCCCATCTGTGCAGATGAGCTTCCTCTCCTCACCACCATCTGCCTCCGTCCCTCCAGCTTTGGCCACATGGGACGGCCATGGCTATTAGAACGCTGATGGTGGGC